>JAWNOF010000030.1:0-11401 GCA_035046165.1 Drosophila rubida | reverse complement strand
TAAAATTGTAATCGCATTAATTTACTTCTAATTAAAATAATAATACATGAAACCCAGCGAATACTAAAATTCAGCCAATGCAAAAGAGATCACATCAAATGACATTCATATTATTTCATTGGAAAAGCAGCAGTCCAGCTCTTTCGTTGAAATACGCATGCATACACACACATACAAGCAAACCTGTATGTGTGTATGCATGCGTACGATTACGCTAGCAGACTAATGCTTGTTCTTGTTGTTGTTGTTGTTGTTGCGCTCGCCTCTTGCGCTTGCTTTGCATATATCAAACTTCTTTCGCTTATGCCAAAGCTAGATTTTATCCGATTTTAACCATATTTTGGATTTCGGTTAATATGATAAATATCTACATACTGCACTTAACTTTGTAGCTCAAAGGATTCCAGAGTCGCTTGCGGTTTGTGGGCAAGGGGAAGGGCGGGGGAGGAAAAAAACATAAACTTGATCTGCGTAGTTGCATATTACATCTGTTCAAACGGACAGACGGACGGACGGACGGACGGACAGACAGACAGGCGGACATGGCTAAATTGATTTTATTTTCGATTCTGAACATTTTGGCTGTAACAACATGTGGTCTGCGACGTATCCTTCACCCTGTTACATACATTCGAACCAACTTAATATACCTTTGTACCTATAGGTACATGGTATAAAAATAAGCCAATCGATGTTATAACAGATGGTGCTATTCTAGTATCCGGAACAAATTATATAAATGAAACATGGTTCTCAGGCACACATCTTGTTACTTTTAAAAATACTGTAATCATTATTAACATAAACTAATGAAAAAGAAAAACTCTTAAATTACGTAAAACATAATAAATTCACAAATTACTTAATAACAGAATATCAGCCTTGAAATGACACAGAACTTCAAATACAAAATACAAATGTCTTTTCAGAAATTGTTATAAAGCTAGAAAATAATCATTCAAAAATTACATTTGTATTATTTGTAATCATTTTTGTATTGATTATGACAAAGCTTCTTAAAAATAAGAAATCAAATGATCAAGAAACTGATTTTGACTTGCTAAACAAACTTAATACACAAATCGAATTATTATCAAGAAATCATTAAGTATCGGGACGATACTTCTTAAGAAAGGGGGGAGTTATCACCCAGCTCACCAAAGCAATCTTATAGGAAATATAAACAACTTCCTAATTTCAATTCCTATTGCTGACTCGGGCGCTATTGTACTAGAAAACTTATAAAAACAGCAGCGTGGCCATTTAACGTAAAAGCCCTGATTCTTCTGCGCCACTCTTAACATAAACATAACAGCGCGATCACTTAACGTAACAGTCCAGATTCAATCGCACCATGCTTAATATAAACATAGAAAAGTCACCTCTTAACGTAAAAGCCAAGATTCTACTGCGCCACGCTTAACGTAAATATAACAGCGGTCACTTAACGCAAGCGTCAAGATCACCCTTTGTAAACATAATTGCCTTTGACACTTTAGGCTTGAGGAAGAAGCTTTTTCAATACCTTAGCTGACTTGCAGCATAAGTCCACTTTTGTACCTTAGTTCTAATTTAACAAACGGATAAAGCGGACGCACTCGTGCTCACACATATAAAATATATTTTTTTGGATAATATTCTGGTATATTCTTTAATTTGCATACACACATATAGGTTTGCTTGTATTTCAACGACAGAACTGAACTGCTGCTTTTCCAATGAAATGATATGAATGTCGTTTGTTGACGACTGTTCTCACTAAAACTAACGATCCCGTTATCTCTGTGTGCTTCACGCATGGTTCCAACATATTCTCAGAAAAACGCAAAACAACGGAATTTACAGAGGCAAATATTTTATTTTTTTTATTGTTAGGTTTATAGGTTTTTTGCTAGATGCAAGCAGAAAAAAAATTAGAAAAAAGAATTCTATTTCTTATTCTGGAGAACTTTGTTTTTGATCCGTATAAGCAAAGCTTCTTGAGTAACTAACTTGACAATATCTGTTTAGCTTAACATTAAACTTCGTATTGCGACTTTCGTGAGGATTCTCTTAAGTGTGTTAGTGTAATAATGCTGAGTCCTCTAAAATATCGGTGGCGTGATTTCAAATGATCTTTGAGCTCATGCACGCAACCTTTATGTTTATTGGCAAGTGGATGTAATAGTGCTGAATCTTCTAAAATATTGGTGGCGTGATTTCAAATGATCTTTGAGCTCATGTAATAATAACTTTCGGGTCTTAGGAATTCAAATGATCTGTGAGCTTGTGCACTCACTTTTTATTGTCAAGTGATTTTAGTGAGTAATTCAATATGTAAAGGATTTTATTTGTGAGGGAGAGGTGTGGATATCTTACTCCCCCATCCTATAGAGATGAGCTTGTCCTCAAGAGTGTTTACGATTTCAGACTGTTCTTCAATTACATTTTTGTCTGTTTCATTTTTTTTTAAATATTTTTTTAAAGTCGCTTTAAAGAGTGTTTTAGTTTTCTTATGTACTAAATAATGTATGATAATAATAAAGATTAAAATTAATACAATTGTTATTAAAGAATATTTATAAATTGTGTTTTTCTTATTATTGAACAAAATCATTTCCTTAATTTCAATATGTGATATAGGCTTAATTTTAGTGACATTAAAGTCTGTAAATATTAATGTTGTGAATTGGTTGTTGAGCCTCATTTGAGAGTTTAACCTTCTCAAAATCAATTGTACAATTAAATATTTTATTTTGTTATTTTCTATAAAGATATCTTGTTTATTACAATTTTGATATACTTTGTTTCGTGTTACATTAAAAGTTATCACTGTATTATGTTCTACTACATGTAAGATTTTGTTTACGGTATTTGTTAAATGTACAAATTGGTGGTTCATGTTTTATAATATTTGTGATACAACGATCTTTTATAATTTTCTTTGAAAGGGTATTTAAAACTAAATTGTTATGTAAGTAAAATTTTCCTTCAACATTTTCATTTATGATTTGTCCAGTTTCGTCTAAATAGGGTTTTATTTGGAATGTCTTTGTTTCAAAATTAGTAATAGGAATATGTGACATTAAGAATATTTCGTTTATTTGTGGGCTATGCCATTTGGTTGTGCTTAAGTAATTTTGGGTTAAAAATTCCTAACCGTTCGCACTAATCCCAATTCAATATCTTCAATATATTCTGTAAAATGTTCAATGTTAACAAGTGAGAACGTCTACAGTCGACCTAACCCGACTGTAGTATACCATGTATCATTTGACAAAATGAAATTTAAAACAAACATATGTAAAATTGTAATCGCCTAAATTTACTTATAATTAAAATAATAATACATGAAACCCAGCGAATACTAAAATTCAGCCAATGCAAAAGAGATCACATCAAATAACATTATTCATATCATTTCATTAGAAAAGCAGCAGTTCAGCTCAGTTGTTGGACTACGCATGCACACGCACACATACAAGCAAACCTGTATGTGCATATGCATGCTTACGAATACGCTAGAAGACTAATGCTTGTTCTTGTTGTTGTTGTTGTTGTTGCGCTCGCCTCTTGCGCTTGCTTTGCGTATGTGAAACTTCTTTCGCTTATACCAAAGCTAGATTTTATCCGATTTTAACCATATTTTGGATTTCGGTGAATATCATAAATATCTACATACTGCACTTTAAATTAACTTTCTAGCTCAAAAGACTCCAGATTAGCTTGCGGTTTGTTGGCAAGGGGAAAGGCGGGGTAGGAAAAAAACATAACCCGACTGTAGTATACCATGTACCATTTGACAAAATAAAATTTAAAACAAACATATGTAAAATTGTAATCGCATTAATTTACTTCTAATTAAAATAATAATACATGAAACCCAGCGAATACTAAAATTCAGCCAATGCAAAAGAGATCACATCAAATGACATTCATATTATTTCATTGGAAAAGCAGCAGTCCAGCTCTTTCGTTGAAATACGCATGCATACACACACATACAAGCAAACCTGTATGTGTGTATGCATGCGTACGATTACGCTAGCAGACTAATGCTTGTTCTTGTTGTTGTTGTTGTTGTTGCGCTCGCCTCTTGCGCTTGCTTTGCATATATCAAACTTCTTTCGCTTATGCCAAAGCTAGATTTTATCCGATTTTAACCATATTTTGGATTTCGGTTAATATGATAAATATCTACATACTGCACTTAACTTTGTAGCTCAAAGGATTCCAGAGTCGCTTGCGGTTTGTGGGCAAGGGGAAGGGCGGGGGAGGAAAAAAACATAAACTTGATCTGCGTAGTTGCATATTACATCTGTTCAAACGGACAGACGGACGGACGGACGGACAGACAGACAGGCGGACATGGCTAAATTGATTTTATTTTCGATTCTGAACATTTTGGCTGTAACAACATGTGGTCTGCGACGTCTCCTTCACCCTGTTACATACCTTTGTACCTATAGGTACATGGTATAAAAATAAGCCAATCGATGTTATAACAGATGGTGCTATTCTAGTATCCGGAACAAATTATATAAATGAAACATGGTTCTCAGGCACACATCTTGTTACTTTTAAAAATACTGTAATCATTATTAACATAAACTAATGAAAAAGAAAAACTCTTAAATTACGTAAAACATAATAAATTCACAAATTACTTAATAACAGAATATCAGCCTTGAAATGACACAGAACTTCAAATACAAAATACAAATGTCTTTTCAGAAATTGTTATAAAGCTAGAAAATAATCATTCAAAAATTACATTTGTATTATTTGTAATCATTTTTGTATTGATTATGACAAAGCTTCTTAAAAATAAGAAATCAAATGATCAAGAAACTGATTTTGACTTGCTAAACAAACTTAATACACAAATCGAATTATTATCAAGAAATCATTAAGTATCGGGACGATACTTCTTAAGAAAGGGGGGAGTTATCACCCAGCTCACCAAAGCAATCTTATAGGAAATATAAACAACTTCCTAATTTCAATTCCTATTGCTGACTCGGGCGCTATTGTACTAGAAAACTTATAAAAACAGCAGCGTGGCCATTTAACGTAAAAGCCCTGATTCTTCTGCGCCACTCTTAACATAAACATAACAGCGCGATCACTTAACGTAACAGTCCAGATTCAATCGCACCATGCTTAATATAAACATAGAAAAGTCACCTCTTAACGTAAAAGCCAAGATTCTACTGCGCCACGCTTAACGTAAATATAACAGCGGTCACTTAACGCAAGCGTCAAGATCACCCTTTGTAAACATAATTGCCTTTGACACTTTAGGCTTGAGGAAGAAGCTTTTTCAATACCTTAGCTGACTTGCAGCATAAGTCCACTTTTGTACCTTAGTTCTAATTTAACAAACGGATAAAGCGGACGCACTCGTGCTCACACAAATAAAATATATTTTTTTGGATAATATTCTGGTATATTCTTTAATTTGCATACACACATATAGGTTTGCTTGTATTTCAACGACAGAACTGAACTGCTGCTTTTCCAATGAAATGATATGAATGTCGTTTGTTGACGACTGTTCTCACTAAAACTAACGATCCCGTTATCTCTGTGTGCTTCACGCATTGTTCCAACATATTCTCAGAAAAACGCAAAACAACGGAATTTACAGAGGCAAATATTTTATTTTTTTTATTGTTAGGTTTATAGGTTTTTTGCTAGATGCAAGCAGAAAAAAAATTAGAAAAAAGAATTCTATTTCTTATTCTGGAGAACTTTGTTTTTGATCCGTATAAGCAAAGCTTCTTGAGTAACTAACTTGACAATATCTGTTTAGCTTAACATTAAACTTCGTATTGCGACTTTCGTGAGGATTCTCTTAAGTGTGTTAGTGTAATAATGCTGAGTCCTCTAAAATATCGGTGGCGTGATTTCAAATGATCTTTGAGCTCATGCACGCAACCTTTATGTTTATTTGCAAGTGGATGTAATAGTGCTGAATCTTCTAAAATATTGGTGGCGTGATTTCAAATGATCTTTGAGCTCATGTAATAATAACTTTCGGGTCTTAGGAATTCAAATGATCTGTGAGCTTGTGCACTCACTTTTTATTGTCAAGTGATTTTAGTGAGTAATTCAATATGTAAAGGATTTTATTTGTGAGGGAGAGGTGTGGATATCTTACTCCCCCATCCTATAGAGATGAGCTTGTCCTCAAGAGTGTTTACGATTTCAGACTGTTCTTCAATTACATTTTTGTCTGTTTCATTTTTTTTTTAATATTTTTTTAAAGTCGCTTTAAAGAGTGTTTTAGTTTTCTTATGTACTAAATAATGTATGATAATAATAAAGATTAAAATTAATACAATTGTTATTAAAGAATATTTATAAATTGTGTTTTTCTTATTATTGAACAAAATCATTTCCTTAATTTCAATATGTGATATAGGCTTAATTTTAGTGACATTAAAGTCTGTAAATATTAATGTTGTGAATTGGTTGTTGAGCCTCATTTGAGAGTTTAACCTTCTCAAAATCAATTGTACAATTAAATATTTTATTTTGTTATTTTCTATAAAGATATCTTGTTTATTACAATTTTGATATACTTTGTTTCGTGTTACATTAAAAGTTATCACTGTATTATGTTCTACTACATGTAAGATTTTGTTTACGGTATTTGTTAAATGTACAAATTGGTGGTTCATGTTTTATAATATTTGTGATACAACGATCTTTTATAATTTTCTTTGAAAGGGTATTTAAAACTAAATTGTTATGTAAGTAAAATTTTCCTTCAACATTTTCATTTATGATTTGTCCAGTTTCGTCTAAATAGGGTTTTATTTGGAATGTCTTTGTTTCAAAATTAGTAATAGGAATATGTGACATTAAGAATATTTCGTTTATTTGTGGGCTATGCCATTTGGTTGTGCTTAAGTAATTTTGGGTTAAAAATTCCTAACCGTTCGCACTAATCCCAATTCAATATCTTCAATATATTCTGTAAAATGTTCAATGTTAACAAGTGAGAACGTCTACAGTCGACCTAACCCGACTGTAGTATACCATGTATCATTTGACAAAATGAAATTTAAAACAAACATATGTAAAATTGTAATCGCCTAAATTTACTTATAATTAAAATAATAATACATGAAACCCAGCGAATACTAAAATTCAGCCAATGCAAAAGAGATCACATCAAATAACATTATTCATATCATTTCATTAGAAAAGCAGCAGTTCAGCTCAGTTGTTGGACTACGCATGCACACGCACACATACAAGCAAACCTGTATGTGTATATGCATGCTTACGAATACGCTAGAAGACTAATGCTTGTTCTTGTTGTTGTTGTTGTTGTTGCGCTCGCCTCTTGCGCTTGCTTTGCGTATGTCAAACTTCTTTCGCTTATACCAAAGCTAGATTTTATCCGATTTTAACCATATTTTGGATTTCGGTGAATATCATAAATATCTACATACTGCACTTTAAATTAACTTTCTAGCTCAAAAGATTCCAGATTAGCTTGCGGTTTGTTGGCAAGGGGAAAGGCGGGGTAGGAAAAAAACATAACCCGACTGTAGTATACCATGTACCATTTGACAAAAAAAAATTTAAAACAAACATATGTAAAATTGTAATCGCATTAATTTACTTCTAATTAAAATAATAATACATGAAACCCAGCGAATACTAAAATTCAGCCAATGCAAAAGAGATCACATCAAATGACATTCATATTATTTCATTGGAAAAGCAGCAGTCCAGCTCTTTCGTTGAAATACGCATGCATACACACACATACAAGCAAACCTGTATGTGTGTATGCATGCGTACGATTACGCTAGCAGACTAATGCTTGTTCTTGTTGTTGTTGTTGTTGTTGCGCTCGCCTCTTGCGCTTGCTTTGCATATATCAAACTTCTTTCGCTTATGCCAAAGCTAGATTTTATCCGATTTTAACCATATTTTGGATTTCGGTTAATATGATAAATATCTACATACTGCACTTAACTTTGTAGCTCAAAGGATTCCAGAGTCGCTTGCGGTTTGTGGGCAAGGGGAAGGGCGGGGGAGGAAAAAAACATAAACTTGATCTGCGTAGTTGCATATTACATCTGTTCAAACGGACAGACGGACGGACGGACGGACGGACAGACAGACAGGCGGACATGGCTAAATTGATTTTATTTTCGATTCTGAACATTTTGGCTGTAACAACATGTGGTCTGCGACGTATCCTTCACCCTGTTACATACATTCGAACGAACTTAATATACCTTTGTACCTATAGGTACATGGTATAAAAATAAGCCAATCGATGTTATAACAGATGGTGCTATTCTAGTATCCGGAACAAATTATATAAATGAAACATGGTTCTCAGGCACACATCTTGTTACTTTTAAAAATACTGTAATCATTATTAACATAAACTAATGAAAAAGAAAAACTCTTAAATTACGTAAAACATAATAAATTCACAAATTACTTAATAACAGAATATCAGCCTTGAAATGACACAGAACTTCAAATACAAAATACAAATGTCTTTTCAGAAATTGTTATAAAGCTAGAAAATAATCATTCAAAAATTACATTTGTATTATTTGTAATCATTTTTGTATTGATTATGACAAAGCTTCTTAAAAATAAGAAATCAAATGATCAAGAAACTGATTTTGACTTGCTAAACAAACTTAATACACAAATCGAATTATTATCAAGAAATCATTAAGTATCGGGACGATACTTCTTAAGAAAGGGGGGAGTTATCACCCAGCTCACCAAAGCAATCTTATAGGAAATATAAACAACTTCCTAATTTCAATTCCTATTGCTGACTCGGGCGCTATTGTACTAGAAAACTTATAAAAACAGCAGCGTGGCCATTTAACGTAAAAGCCCTGATTCTTCTGCGCCACTCTTAACATAAACATAACAGCGCGATCACTTAACGTAACAGTCCAGATTCAATCGCACCATGCTTAATATAAACATAGAAAAGTCACCTCTTAACGTAAAAGCCAAGATTCTACTGCGCCACGCTTAACGTAAATATAACAGCGGTCACTTAACGCAAGCGTCAAGATCACCCTTTGTAAACATAATTGCCTTTGACACTTTAGGCTTGAGGAAGAAGCTTTTTCAATACCTTAGCTGACTTGCAGCATAAGTCCACTTTTGTACCTTAGTTCTAATTTAACAAACGGATAAAGCGGACGCACTCGTGCTCACACAAATAAAATATATTTTTTTGGATAATATTCTGGTATATTCTTTAATTTGCATACACACATATAGGTTTGCTTGTATTTCAACGACAGAACTGAACTGCTGCTTTTCCAATGAAATGATATGAATGTCGTTTGTTGACGACTGTTCTCACTAAAACTAACGATCCCGTTATCTCTGTGTGCTTCACGCATTGTTCCAACATATTCTCAGAAAAACGCAAAACAACGGAATTTACAGAGGCAAATATTTTATTTTTTTTATTGTTAGGTTTATAGGTTTTTTGCTAGATGCAAGCAGAAAAAAAATTAGAAAAAAGAATTCTATTTCTTATTCTGGAGAACTTTGTTTTTGATCCGTATAAGCAAAGCTTCTTGAGTAACTAACTTGACAATATCTGTTTAGCTTAACATTAAACTTCGTATTGCGACTTTCGTGAGGATTCTCTTAAGTGTGTTAGTGTAATAATGCTGAGTCCTCTAAAATATCGGTGGCGTGATTTCAAATGATCTTTGAGCTCATGCACGCAACCTTTATGTTTATTGGCAAGTGGATGTAATAGTGCTGAATCTTCTAAAATATTGGTGGCGTGATTTCAAATGATCTTTGAGCTCATGTAATAATAACTTTCGGGTCTTAGGAATTCAAATGATCTGTGAGCTTGTGCACTCACTTTTTATTGTCAAGTGATTTTAGTGAGTAATTCAATATGTAAAGGATTTTATTTGTGAGGGAGAGGTGTGGATATCTTACTCCCCCATCCTATAGAGATGAGCTTGTCCTCAAGAGTGTTTACGATTTCAGACTGTTCTTCAATTACATTTTTGTCTGTTTCATTTTTATTTAAATATTTTTTTAAAGTCGCTTTAAAGAGTGTTTTAGTTTTCTTATGTACTAAATAATGTATGATAATAATAAAGATTAAAATTAATACAATTGTTATTAAAGAATATTTATAAATTGTGTTTTTCTTATTATTGAACAAAATCATTTCCTTAATTTCAATATGTGATATAGGCTTAATTTTAGTGACATTAAAGTCTGTAAATATTAATGTTGTGAATTGGTTGTTGAGCCTCATTTGAGAGTTTAACCTTCTCAAAATCAATTGTACAATTAAATATTTTATTTTGTTATTTTCTATAAAGATATCTTGTTTATTACAATTTTGATATACTTTGTTTCGTGTTACATTAAAAGTTATCACTGTATTATGTTCTACTACATGTAAGATTTTGTTTACGGTATTTGTTAAATGTACAAATTGGTGGTTCATGTTTTATAATATTTGTGATACAACGATCTTTTATAATTTTCTTTGAAAGGGTATTTAAAACTAAATTGTTATGTAAGTAAAATTTTCCTTCAACATTTTCATTTATGATTTGTCCAGTTTCGTCTAAATAGGGTTTTATTTGGAATGTCTTTGTTTCAAAATTAGTAATAGGAATATGTGACATTAAGAATATTTCGTTTATTTGTGGGCTATGCCATTTGGTTGTGCTTAAGTAATTTTGGGTTAAAAATTCCTAACCGTTCGCACTAATCCCAATTCAATATCTTCAATATATTCTGTAAAATGTTCAATGTTAACAAGTGAGAACGTCTACAGTCGACCTAACCCGACTGTAGTATACCATGTATCATTTGACAAAATGAAATTTAAAACAAACATATGTAAAATTGTAATCGCCTAAATTTACTTATAATTAAAATAATAATACATGAAACCCAGCGAATACTAAAATTCAGCCAATGCAAAAGAGATCACATCAAATAACATTATTCATATCATTTCATTAGAAAAGCAGCAGTTCAGCTCAGTTGTTGGACTACGCATGCACACGCACACATACAAGCAAACCTGTATGTGCATATGCATGCTTACGAATACGCTAGAAGACTAATGCTTGTTCTTGTTGTTGTTGTTGTTGTTGCGCTCGCCTCTTGCGCTTGCTTTGCGTATGTGAAACTTCTTTCGCTTATACCAAAGCTAGATTTTATCCGATTTTAACCATATTTTGGATTTCGGTGAATATCATAAATATCTACATACTGCACTTTAAATTAACTTTCTAGCTCAAAAGACTCCAGATTAGCTTGCGGTTTGTTGGCAAGGGGAAAGGCGGGGTAGGAAAAAAACATAACCCGACTGTAGTATACCATGTACCATTTGACAAAATAAAATTTAAAACAAACATAT
>JAWNOF010000029.1:0-12481 GCA_035046165.1 Drosophila rubida | reverse complement strand
GGGGACCGAGACGGTCGAATTATTCCGTCTTCCAAAAACTCTTTTATCTGCTTATTTACCTCATCTTTCAGTGTCATTGGATACTGATAGAACTTGGAATAAACAGGGGTATCGGTTGACGTTCTTATTGTAGCTTGCACATTAGTTGTATAGGTCAGTTTTTGGTTTGGTTTAGCGAAGAGGTTTGGAAATTTCTGTAGGAGCTGGTTTAAGTTTGTTTTCTGATCGTTTGACCGGTGGCTTGTTTTTCGGACTATTGTATATACTTCTTTAAAGGTTTGTTCTTTTAACGGGATTTTTATCTTGTTTCTGACTGTCATTAAGTTTTTGCTAGGGTTTATTTCTGCTCCTAAATCCTTTAGGGTGTCGTTACCTAAAATACCATCAAAGGTTTCTAGATCTTTTAGTAGGAAGAATTTCACTTTAACATCTGTAATGTTGAACAAGTTGGCAACTTTGTGGTGTGTTACCAGTGTGTAAAAAGGCTTTTTATTTGGGACGGGGTTTTCTACAAATTTTGGTTTAATATAGTTTCTATTGGATCCAGTGTTAATAAGAATTTTAATTATTTGGCTTTCCTCAATCTATATGTAAAGTATGGGAGAGAGGAACTTTTTATTCTAAAAAATTAAGGGCGGAGTAGTCATAAAAAGTATCGTCTTCATAGTTGTTGTCATAGTGGTCCACCTGTTCTATGTATTCTTCTATTGTTTCTTCTATGTCGGTGTGAGTCTCGTATTCGGCGACTGCTCGTTCATAGATAGTCGTGGTAGCGTCGGTTTCTGTCGAGTGTTCTCTAATTCCGTCATTGGTTGTCTGTATGTTAAAGTTTCTCTGTCGTTTCTGTCCGTCTGGTATAAGTCCGGGGGTCTTTTTCCAGCTTCGAATCGTGGTCTGTTCATGTAGTTGACAAATTTCGTTTGGACGCTAGAATCCACATCCATTGGTTCTGGACGTGGTAACGGTTTTGGGGCCATTGGCCTAGGAGGTGCAACCTGTTGAGAGGTTGTGGCAATTGTGTATTGCCGTGGGTTACCAATTGATTGGTACCCTGAGTTCGGGAAATATTGTCTTGGCAGAGGAGTCGGAGGTTGTTGTCCGTAGTGTGTGTATTGTCGTGGCTGTTGTTGTCTGAAAGGGATTGGAGGATGTGGTTGTCTGTTACGGGGGGTATGTTGTTTCGTGGGGCTGGTATTGGTTTACTACTGGTGTTTCTAAAGTGTGTCGGATGCCCTTTAAAAGTGGCATGTTTTGAACGGAAGGTTTGGTTTTCCATTTTTAGGCAGAGATGCAGTGCGGTGGGTAAGTCCGCTGGCTCTTTTATGCCTAATAGCCGAGGCAAGTCACCTTGTAGCCCTCGAATGAAAGTGTCTAGCGCTTTGTCTCTGTATAGTTTCGTTAGCAATGCTTCCCCGTTTCTGTCAATGTCCATGCTACTCGTTTTGTTTAGAATTAGGGACAAGTGTCTGTAGGCATCTTTGTGGAAATCAGTGGAAGCACTGATTGATGCGGACCTTGTACTAAAGTAGTTATTTCGTATTCTAGGGTGGGTATGTCTGGTTTGTCGGCATAATGTAACGAAAGACATTTGCACATGGCATCCTTATATGCTTCTAAAGCTTGTTCTGCACTTTTCGTTATCTTCTCTCGGATGGTGTGAAGGATTTTATGATATTTGGGCGTACCTTGGTATGTGTTATATGAATGTAAGACTCGTTCTACACTTTTCTTCCATGAGCTAAACTCTTCAGGATTTCCGCTAAATTCACGCAAACCTTTTGCTATGTCGAGTACTTTGTCAAGATTTGTTCAATTTCTTTAATGTTCTGGGGCAATAACATGGTCTGGGAGACTTAGAAAATCTTCTATGGGATTGGTATGATGTTTTAATAGTCTTGGCAATTGTTCAGCTAATATTTCGCTAATAGCGGCTGTTAAAACGGTTCTATTATCTCCGTTCATTGTCGGTCTGTTCTGTTGGTGTTCTAGCTGCCTATTGTTCTGTCTTTCGATCGAACGCTGTCTTTGCGCTTCGTTCACTTGTTCTATTTCTTCTGGGTTTAATATTGGGGGTCGAATTAAGTTATTACGATTGGCCATATGCGATAAGAATGAATTTAAACTATATGATTTTTTCTCTTTATATATTATATATATTATATCCCTTGGGAATCGCAAAGTTGGATTTAGTTATATCACTGTTGTGATCTTTTGTTTAATTTATCGTTTTACACAGATTTTCACTCTTTTACTAAGGTTGTTTATTGTGTTCTTTTATACTTGTATAGACTTCTTTGAGTCTTGTACGATTTGTTTGGTTCTCTTTTTTCTAATTCTGCAATTTCGTTTTGTGTTCGATTTTGTATAAAATTTCTTATTTCGAACTTACATTAGTATTGATGTGGCCACCTTTCCTGATGAGACGGGGTTGTTCCTTTTTGCAGTTGCTACTTGGGCTCCGTGATTCATACCTCCTGGATAGTATTCTGCGAACGGATCTTACAGAATTTGTGGTCCACCGATGCAGTTCTTACAATCTCACCCTTTCCACTTGCTAACTTAATTGCTTTGGTATTTGGGTTTGTATTGGCTAGCTTAATTGCCGAGATTGTTCGAACTGTCCCTTCAACTGATTAAATTAATTGTCGCGAAGGTTTTGCAAATTTAATTGCTGTTGTTGCACTTTGACAATTTAATGTCTTTTGGCTTGTTTGCACTAGGTCAATTTAATGTCCTTTAGCTTATTGTTATTTTCCAGTGATCTGTTAATGACCACGAGTCTCTTTTTGGGATAATAACTTAATTTGAGTCGCGCACTTAGAAACTGTTTTGCTCTGTCGCAGCACGATTCGTTTTCACGCACTTAGAAACGGTTTTCCTCTGTCGATACGCGAATTTTTCTGGTTCCTGATAGTTTGTTCGAGCCGCGCACTTAGAAACGGGTTTGCTCTGTCGATGCACGATTCGTTTTTACGTACTTAGAAACGGTTTTGCTCTGTCGATACGCGAACTTTGAGGTCCCTGCTCGGGCGCCAGTTAATTATTTGTTTTGAAATAATAACAAAAAAATATATTTGATTATGATTCTGATTGGAACCGTTCTTTATTGAAATCAAATTAGAGACTAAAAGACTAATTCTGAAGCTAGCCCTATATAAAGCTGTGAGTTCCAGCAGCGGCGTTGACAGCGCTGCTTCTGGCTGGTGAGTTGGGTGCAGTTCTTGGTGTTCTTGGAATAGCTTGCACCGGCATGTGGCGGATGTGTTGGGCAACTTGGTTCGGCATGTGGCGGATGTGTTGGGCAACTTGGTTTTGGTCTTGGTTTGGTCTTTAGAATTATGCAGGTGCGCTCAGCGCGTGCAGAAAGTTGGTCAGACGCTGAGTCTGCATATTGGACTTGTGGGATTCGCGGTTCGTACTGATTTGGGTTTTGTAATGTTTTGCGTGTTAACTTATATATACCAACAAAAACCTCGGTTGTTTGTTGTAGTTTTGTACACGTAAATCGCAATTTAAAAAATACATATTTTTTCACTATTTTTTTTTGTTTTCTAACGAAAATTTATTAAATATTTTGTTGTTCTTCGTTCTCAATGATTATTGAGTATATAAAGTCGCAAAAAGATATAAAAACTAGTAATTATAGTCCAGAAATGCTTAGTCTATTTAGATATTTCATGAATATAAGTGCAAATGCAAATAATGAAAATGACAAAAAAAAATCGATTTTTTTTTTGTGTTTGTATTATCTTTATATCATTAAAAATATCAAAATTATGCCAAAAATACAAAATTTATCTTAAAAAAACAATTTTTTTCTAAAAAATTAAAGATGATTTTGTTCCAAAAAAATCGATTTTTCCAAATACTTCAAATTTGATAACTTACAACTCAGGTTCTAGGGGGCTCATCGGACGTATACTCATTTCATAGATTGATTAATTATCTTGACGACACCGTTTAAATTATTCTATTATCTTGTTTCAATCAAAAGCTATGATTTTTGCAATAAAAAAACTCAAAATGCCCTACTGTGGGACGGAGGGACGGATAAGGCTAAATCGATTTTATTTTCGATTCTGATCTTTTTGGTTGTAACAACATATGGTCTGAGACGTCTCCTTCAACCTGTTCCATACATTCTAACGAACTTAATATAACCTTTGTACCTAAAAAAAAAAGCAAATGTAAAAATGTATAAAGTATTCGAGCTGAAGATATTTTAAAATTGTATGTCATCGATATATATTAAACGATCTTTATTATTTATTTGATGAATTCTTTCTACCTGACCATTAGATATGTTTGTTTTGGGTCTGCATAATAAATATTTTGGCATACACGATTTATTCTCGAATTGCATTGGGCTGATGCAAAACTAGGTTCCTTCTCCATCATAATAGAATTTGCAAAGGGAACATTTTTTTAATATCGGTAATTTGTTTTCAATATTGGAATTATTTGTGATTATTTTCACTAAGAACTTTGAGTAAGCGTCGAAGCAAGTAATACATAATAATTTTCCGTCGTCGAAAACACCTCTTTCCGGGACTGGACTTAAATATCTATTATATTTATTTTCGTTAAAACCTTTATGTTTTACTTTTATTGGTTTGAGAAAGTACAGACCTATAGCGAACTGATGCGTCTATTGTTAATATCAACTTATTGGCGTAATCTCGCTGACTTTAAATGTGCAAATAATTGTGACGTCACCTTTTTAAAAGTTACAATGGCTTCGACATCAAGGGATATTTTTATTTTCCTGGAAATCTGTTTTGAAACCTTGCCATTGTGTACTTCAAAATTTTTTAATATTTCCAGAAAGAGGGTAATCAACAAGAGTCTTGATTATGTGTGACACTGTTTCTTGGCGGAAGAACTTAGATTTCTCGAACTATATTTCAATGCTTGCTTTGAAATGATTTTAATACTTTCGTGTAATATATATGTACATAGTTATGTGAAATATAGTTATGCTATTTCCGAGAAAACTATAATGTCATCCACATAGATATGATAAGTGTAACCCGATTTATTGCGCATAATATTATCCATTGCTCTTTGAAATTTAAACCAAAAATTTAAACTTTATTGAAAACTTAAATTGAAACAAAAATTTAAATTGAATCTCAAATTGAATCAAAAAATCGAAACTGAAATTGATACTGAAATTGAAATTATTATTAAAACTGAAATTGAAAAACATATCGGAACTGAATTAAAATTTAAACTGAAATTGTAAATAAAATTAAACCTGATATTAAAACTAAAATTGAATACAAAACTGAAATTGAACCTGGAATTGAAACTTATATTAAAACTGAAATTGAAAGTTAAAAACAAACTGAAATTGAAACTCTAATTGGCTAAAATAGAAACAAAGATGTAAACTGAAAATGAAAGTAATACTAAAATTTAAATTGAATAAAAAAAAAATAAATTAAAAAAAAGACATTAAAACTTAAATTGTATTAAAAATAATTTTAAAAATTTAATTTAATTAAAAATAAATTAAAATTAATTGAAATAGAATCTCTAACGACATCTCTTTGTAGCAACCAGACGGAGTTTTTTGTGCATTTCAAATTATTTTTGATTCATCTTGATTTTTTGTAGTTCATTACATTATACTGATTGCTACCATCGACTCTATCCTGTGATATGTATGTGTATTCAATTTTTGCTTATAAAGTTGTGTTTTATTTATTTGCAAGTGACGATCTGTTTAAGTTTACATAAATTAAGGCGCTTTTTCCTTCTCGAGAGGAACGAAATTGGTTGATTGTTCTGTGATAGGACTGCTCCTATTGCATAATTGGATGCGTCAGTTGTCAGGTGAAATTCTTTAGTGAAATCTGGATAGCGAAGGATTATTTCTTTTGAGATAAGACAATTTCGTAATTTTTGAAAGGCCTTTATTGCTTCAGAGTCGAGAGTAATTGGTTTTTTTGACGAAAGTTTTTTGGACACATGTCCATCTTCCCCTCTTAGAAGAGACGTAAGGGATTTTGCTAATTAGCATAACTTTGTATAAATCTTCGGTAGTAGCCGGAGAGTCCGAGAAAAGACCTCAGCTCTTTTAGTGTTTTAGGGCAGGGATAGTTAGCTATCGCTACGACTTTACTTGGATTTGTCTCAATACCTTTATCTGAAATTACAAAACCTAGACCTGGGGACCGAGACGGTCGAATTATTCCGTCTTCCAAAAACTCTTTTATCTGCTTATTTACCTCATCTTTCAGTGTCATTGGATACTGATAGAACTTGGAATAAACAGGGGTATCGGTTGACGTTCTTATTGTAGCTTGCACATTAGTTGTATAGGTCAGTTTTTGGTTTGGTTTAGCGAAGAGGTTTGGAAATTTCTGTAGGAGCTGGTTTAAGTTTGTTTTCTGATCGTTTGACCGGTGGCTTGTTTTTCGGACTATTGTATATACTTCTTTAAAGGTTTGTTCTTTTAACGGGATTTTTATCTTGTTTCTGACTGTCATTAAGTTTTTGCTAGGGTTTATTTCTGCTCCTAAATCCTTTAGGGTGTCGTTACCTAAAATACCATCAAAGGTTTCTAGATCTTTTAGTAGGAAGAATTTCACTTTAACATCTGTAATGTTGAACAAGTTGGCAACTTTGTGGTGTGTTACCAGTGTGTAAAAAGGCTTTTTATTTGGGACGGGGTTTTCTACAAATTTTGGTTTAATATAGTTTCTATTGGATCCAGTGTTAATAAGAATTTTAATTATTTGGCTTTCCTCAATCTATATGTAAAGTATGGGAGAGAGGAACTTTTTATTCTAAAAAATTAAGGGCGGAGTAGTCATAAAAAGTATCGTCTTCATAGTTGTTGTCATAGTGGTCCACCTGTTCTATGTATTCTTCTATTGTTTCTTCTATGTCGGTGTGAGTCTCGTATTCGGCGACTGCTCGTTCATAGATAGTCGTGGTAGCGTCGGTTTCTGTCGAGTGTTCTCTAATTCCGTCATTGGTTGTCTGTATGTTAAAGTTTCTCTGTCGTTTCTGTCCGTCTGGTATAAGTCCGGGGGTCTTTTTCCAGCTTCGAATCGTGGTCTGTTCATGTAGTTGACAAATTTCGTTTGGACGCTAGAATCCACATCCATTGGTTCTGGACGTGGTAACGGTTTTGGGGCCATTGGCCTAGGAGGTGCAACCTGTTGAGAGGTTGTGGCAATTGTGTATTGCCGTGGGTTACCAATTGATTGGTACCCTGAGTTCGGGAAATATTGTCTTGGCAGAGGAGTCGGAGGTTGTTGTCCGTAGTGTGTGTATTGTAGTGGCTGTTGTTGTCTGAAAGGGATTGGAGGATGTGGTTGTCTGTTCGGGGGTATGTTGTTTCGTGGGGCTGGTATTGGTTTACTACTGGTGTTTCTAAAGTGTGTCGGATGCCCTTTAAAAGTGGCATGTTTTGAACGGAAGGTTTGGTTTTCCATTTTTAGGCAGAGATGCAGTGCGCTGGGTAAGTCCGCTGGCTCTTTTATGCCTAATAGCCGGGGCAAGTCACCTTGTAGTCCTCGAATGAAAGTGTCTAGCGCTTTGTCTCTGTATAGTTTCGTTAGCAATGCTTCCCCGTTTCTGTCAATGTCCATGCTACTCGTTTTGTTTAGAATTAGGGACAAGTGTCTGTAGGCATCTTTGTGGAAATCAGTGGAAGCACTGATTGATGCGGACCTTGTACTAAAGTAGTTATTTCGTATTCTAGGGTGGGTATGTCTGGTTTGTCGGCATAATGTAACGAAAGACATTTGCACATGGCATCCTTATATGCTTCTAAAGCTTGTTCTGCACTTTTCGTTATCTTCTCTCGGATGGTGTGAAGGATTTTATGATATTTGGGCGTACCTTGGTATGTGTTATATGAATGTAAGACTCGTTCTACACTTTTCTTCCATGAGCTAAACTCTTCAGGATTTCCGCTAAATTCACGCAAACCTTTTGCTATGTCGAGTACTTTGTCAAGATTTGTTCAATTTCTTTAATGTTCTGGGGCAATAACATGGTCTGGGAGACTTAGAAAATCTTCTATGGGATTGGTATGATGTTTTAATAGTCTTGGCAATTGTTCAGCTAATATTTCGCTAATAGCGGCTGTTAAAACGGTTCTATTATCTCCGTTCATTGTCGGTCTGTTCTGTTGGTGTTCTAGCTGCCTATTGTTCTGTCTCTCGATCGAACGCTGTCTTTGCGCTTCGTTCACTTGTTCTATTTCTTCTGGGTTTAATATTGGGGGTCGAATTAAGTTATTACGATTGGCCATATGCGATAAGAATGAATTTAAACTATATGATTTTTTCTCTTTATATATTATATATATTATATCCCTTGGGAATCGCAAAGTTGGATTTAGTTATATCACTGTTGTGATCTTTTGTTTAATTTATCGTTTTACACAGATTTTCACTCTTTTACTAAGGTTGTTTATTGTGTTCTTTTATACTTGTATAGACTTCTTTGAGTCTTGTACGATTTGTTTGGTTCTCTTTTTTCTAATTCTGCAATTTCGTTTTGTGTTCGATTTTGTATAAAATTTCTTATTTCGAACTTACATTAGTATTGATGTGGCCACCTTTCCTGATGAGACGGGGTAGTTCCTTTTTGCAGTTGCTACTTGGGCTCCGTGATTCATACCTCCTGGATAGTATTCTGCGAACGGATCTTACAGAATTTGTGGTCCACCGATGCAGTTCTTACAATCTCACCCTTTCCACTTGCTAACTTAATTGCTTTGGTATGGGTTTGTATTGGCTAACTTAATTGCCGAGATTGTTCGAACTGTCCCTTCAACTGACTAAATTAATTGTCGCGAAGGTTTTGCAAATTTAATTGCTGTTGTTGCACTTGGACAATTTAATGTCTTTTGGCTTGTTTGCACTAGGTCAATTTAATGTCCTTTAGCTTGGTTGTTATTTCCCAGTGATCTGTTAATGACCACGAGTCTCTGTTTGGGATAATAACTTAATTTGAGTCGCGCACTTAGAAACTGTTTTGCTCTGTCGCTGCACGATTCGTTTTCACGCACTTAGAAACGGTTTTGCTCTGTCGATACGCGAATTTTTCTGGTTCCTGATAGTTTGTTCGAGCCGCGCACTTAGAAACGGTTTTGCTCTGTCGATGCACGATTCGTTTTCACGTACTTAGAAACGGTTTTGCTCTGTCGATACGCGAACTTTCAGGTCCCTGCTCGGGCGCCAGTTAATTATTTGTTTTGAAATAATAACAAAAAAATATATTTGATTATGATTCCGATTGGAACCGTTCTTTATTGAAATCAAATTAGAGACTAAAAGACTAATTCTGAAGCTAGCCCTATATAAAGCTGTGAGTTCCAGCAGCGGCGTTGACAGCGCTGCTTCTGGCTGGTGAGTTGGGTGCAGTTCTTGGTGTTCTTGGAATAGCTTGCACCGGCATGTGGCGGATGTGTTGGGCAACTTGGTTCGGCATGTGGCGGATGTGTTGGGCAACTTGGTTTTGGTCTTGGTTTGGTCTTTAGAATTATGCAGGTGCGCTCAGCGCGTGCAGAAAGTTGGTCAGACGCTGAGTCTGCATATTGGACTTGTGGGATTCGCGGTTCGTACTGATTTGGGTTTTGTAATGTTTTGCGTGTTAACTTATATATACCAAAAAAAACCTCGGTTGTTTGTTGTAGTTTTGTACACGTAAATCGCAATTTAAAAAATACATATTTTTTCACTATTTTTCAACTTTAGCAGAAAACAAAATGAGTAACAACTCGTAACAGTTTCACACTATCCAAAAAAAGACATGGTTTTCCAATTAAAAAATGTGCGCATTCCAATTTGCGCGCCTTTTTTCCATCAAATTCGCGCGCTTTTGTTTTCTAACGAAAATTTTAAAATATTTTTTTTTTTTAAATATTTTGTTGTTCTTCGTTCTCAATGATTATTGAGTATATAAAGTCGCAAAAAGATATAAAAACTAGTAATTATAGTCCAGAAATGCTTAGTCTATTTAGATATTTCATGAATATAAGTGCAAATGCAAATAATGAAAATGACAAAAAAAAATCGATTTTTTTTTTGTGTTTGTATTATCTTTATATCATTAAAAATATCAAAATTATGCCAAAAATACAAAATTTATCTTAAAAAAACATTTTTTTTCTAAAAAATTAAAGATGATTTTGTTCCAAAAAAATCGATTTTTCCAAATACTTCAAATTTGATAACTTACAACTCAGGTTCTAGGGGGCTCATCGGACGTATACTCATTTCATAGATTGATTAATTATCTTGACGACACCGTTTAAATTATTCTATTATCTTGTTTCAATCAAAAGCTATGATTTTTGCAATAAAAAAACTCAAAAGGCCCTACTGTGGGACGGAGGGACGGATAAGGCTAAATCGATTTTATTTTCGATTCTGATCTTTTTGGTTGTAACAACATATGGTCTGAGACGTCTCCTTCAACCTGTTCCATACATTCTAACGAACTTAATATAACCTTTGTACCTAAAAAAAAAAGCAAATGTAAAAATGTATAAAGTATTCGAGCTGAAGATATTTTAAAATTGTATGTTATCGATATATATTAAACGATCTTTATTATTTATTTGATGAATTCTTTCTACCTGACCATTAGATATGTTTGTTTTGGGTCTGCATAATAAATATTTTGGCATACACGATTTATTCTCGAATTGCATTGGGCTGATGCAAAACTAGGTTCCTTCTCCATCATAATAGAATTTGCAAAAGGAACATTTTTTTAATATCGGTAATTTGTTTTCAATATTGGAATTATTTGTGATTATTTTCACTAAGAACTTTGAGTAAGCGTCGAAGCAAGTAATACATAATAATTTTCCGTCGTCGAAAACACCTCTTTCCGGGACTGGACTTAAATATCTATTATATTTATTTTCGTTAAAACCTTTATGTTTTACTTTTATTGGTTTGAGAAAGTACAGACCTATAGCGAACTGATGCGTCTATTGTTAATATCAACTTATTGGCGTAGATCTACGCTGACTTTAAATGTGCAAATAATTGTGACGTCACCTTTTTAAAAGTTACAATGGCTTCGACATCAAGGGATATTTTTATTTTCCTGGAAATCTGTTTTGAAACCTTGCCATTGTGTACTTCAAAATTTTTTAATATTTCCAGAAAGAGGGTAATCAACAAGAGTCTTGATTATGTGTGACACTGTTTCTTGGCGGAAGAACTTAGATTTCTCGAACTATATTTCAATGCTTGCTTTGAAATGATTTTAATACTCTCGTGTAATAGTTATGTGAAATATAGTTATGCTATTTCCGAGAAAACTATAATGTCATCCACATAGATATGATAAGTGTAACCCGATTTATTGCGCATAATATTATCCATTGCTCTTTGAAATTTAAACCAAAAATTTAAACTTTATTGAAAACTTAAATTGAAACAAAAATTTAAATTGAATCTCAAATTGAATCAAAAAATCGAAACTGAAATTGATACTGAAATTGAAATTATTATTAAAACTGAAATTGAAAAACATATCGGAACTGAATTAAAATTTAAACTGAAATTGTAAATAAAATTAAACCTGATATTAAAACTAAAATTGAATACAAAACTGAAATTGAACCTGGAATTGAAACTTATATTAAAACTGAAATTGAAAGTTAAAAACAAACTGAAATTGAAACTCTAATTGGCTAAAATAGAAACAAAGATGTAAACTGAAAATGAAAGTAATACTAAAATTTAAATTGAATAAAAAAAAAATAAATTAAAAAAAAGACATTAAAACTTAAATTGTATTAAAAATAATTTTAAAAATTTAATTTAATTAAAAATAAATTAAAATTAATTGAAATAGAATCTCTAACGACATCTCTTTGTAGCAACCAGACGGAGTTTTTTGTGCATTTCAAATTATTTTTGATTCATCTTGATTTTTTGTAGTTCATTACATTATACTGATTGCTACCATCGACTCTATCCTGTGATATGTATGTGTATTAAATTTTTGCTTATAAAGGTGTGTTTTATTTATTTGCAAGTGACGATCTGTTTAAGTTTACATAAATTAAGGCGCTTTTTCCTTCTCGAGAGGAACGAAATTGGTTGATTGTTCTGTGATAGGACTGCTCCTATTGCATAATTGGATGCGTCAGTTGTCAGGTGAAATTCTTTAGTGAAATCTGGATAGCGAAGGATTATTTCTTTTGAGATAAGACAATTTCGTAATTTTTGAAAGGCCTTTATTGCTTCAGAGTCGAGAGTAATTGGTTTTTTTGACGAAAGTTTTTTGGACACATGTCCATCTTCCCCTCTTAGAAGAGACGTAAGGGATTTTGCTAATTAGCATAACTTTGTATAAATCTTCGGTAGTAGCCGGAGAGTCCGAGAAAAGACCTCAGCTCTTTTAGTGTTTTAGGGCAGGGATAGTTAGCTATCGCTACGACTTTACTTGGATTTGTCTCAATACCTTTATCTGAAATTACAAAACCTAGACC
>JAWNOF010000028.1:0-145868 GCA_035046165.1 Drosophila rubida | reverse complement strand
CTTGAGATAAATACAAGAATTGGGAAATTCGCATTATAGGATATAGGAGCATTAAGAAGTCGCCCTCCAACTCAGTCGCCTGTCTCTCGGCCGCATTGCCCAACGTCCATAGGAGTGGGTGGTTTGCAGAGTCCACACCCGCCTTCCATAAATCCTCAACGCAACAAATTATAGATGGACAGAGAGCTCGTAGATGATCGATCTTTTGGCAAATTCCCCATGATTTTCGTGAGAAAGCGAGGTTTAAAACCTAAAACCGAAACTATATGTTCGCACTGTTTGACGTCAAACCTCTAGGGCATTGACTAACAATAATCATTCGCAAACGATACTCAGGAGCACTCTCTCTTGAGAAAAATACGAGAATTGGGAAATTCGCATCATAGGATATAGAAGTATTTAGAAGCCGCCTTCCAACTCAGTCTCCAGTCTCTCGGCCACGTTGCCCAACGTCCATAGGAGTAGGTGGTTTGCAGAGTCCACATCTGCCTTCCATAAATCCTCAACGTAACAAATCATGGATTGTCAGATAGCTCGTAGATGATTGTTTGACAAATTTCCAAGAGTTGCGTCAGAAAGCGAGGATTACACTTAAAACCGATACTGCGTGTTCGCACTGTTTGACGATTAACCTCTTGGGCATTGACTAACAATAGTCATTTGCAAACGATTCTTACGAGCGCTCTCTCTTGAGAGAGATAAGAGAAAAGGATCAACATTGAATATAGGTGTATTAAGAAGTCGCCCTACAACTCAGTCGCGAGTCTCGCGGCCGCGTTGCCAAACGTCCATAGGAGTAGGTGGTTTGCAGAGTCCACAACCGCCTTCCATAAATCCTCAACGCAACAAATCATGGATGGACAGAGAGCTCGTAGATGATATTTTTGCAAAATTTCTTGGGCATTGATTAACAATAATCATTCGCAAACGATGCTCACGAGCGCTCTCTCTTGAGAGAGATACGAGAACTCAAATATTCGCATCATAGGATATAGGAGCATTAAGAAGTCGCCCTCCAACTCAGTCGCCTGTCTCTCGGCCGCATTGCCCAACGTCCATAGGAGTAGGTGGTGAGCAGAGTCCACAACCGCCTTACATAAATCCTCAACGCAACAAATCATAGATGGACAGAGAGCTCGTAGATGATCGATCTTTTGGAAAATTCCCCAAGATTTTCATGAAAAAGCGAGGTTTAAAACCTAAAACCGAAACTATATGTTCGCACTGTTTGACGTCAAACCTCTAGGGCATTGACTAACAATAGTCATTCGCAAACGATACTCAGGAGCACTCTCTCTTGAGAAAAATACGAGAATTGGGAAATTCGTATCATAGGATATAGGAGTATTTAGAAGCCGCCTTCCAACTCAATCTCCAGTCTCTCGGCCGCGTTGCCCAACGTCCATAGGAGTAGGTGGTATGCAGAGTCCACAACCGCCTTACATAAATCCTCAACGCAACAAATCATAGATGGACAGAGAGCTCGTAGATAATCGATCTTTTGGAAACTTCCCCAAGATTTTCATGAAAAAGCGAGGTTTAAAACCTAAAACCGAAACTATATGTTCGCACTGTTTGACGTCAAACCTCTAGGGCATTGACTAACAATAGTCATTCGCAAACGATACTCAGGAGCACTCTCTCTTGAGAAAAATACGAGAATTGGGAAATTCGTATCATAGGATATAGGAGTATTTAGAAGCCGCCTTCCAACTCAATCTCCAGTCTCTCGGCCGCGTTGCCCAACGTCCATAGGAGTAGGTGGTACGCAGAGTCCATACCTGCCATCCATAAATCCTCAACGCAACAAGTCATAGATGGACAGAGAGCTCGTAGATAATCGATCTTTTGGCAAATTCCCCATGATTTTCGTGAGAAAGGGAGGTTTAAAACCTAAAACCGAAACTATATGTTCCCACTGTTTGACGTCAAACCTCTAGCGCATTGACTAACAATAATCATTCGCAAACGATTCTCAGGAGCACTCTCTCTTGAGAAAAATACGAGAATTCGGAAATTCGCATCATAGGATATAGGAGTATTTAGAAGCCGCCTTCCAACTCAGTCTCCAGTCTCTCGGCCGCGTTGCCCAACGTCCATAGGAGTAGGTGGTTTGCAGAGTCCACACCTGCCTTCCATAAATCCTCAACGCGACAAATCATAGATGGGCAGAGAGCTCGTAGATGATCGATCTTTTGGCAAATTCCCCATGGTTTTCGTGAGAATGCAAGGTTTAAAACCTAAACCCGAAACTATATGTTCGCACTGTTTGACGACAAACCTCTAGGGCATTGACTAACAATAGTCATTCGCAACCGATACTGAGGAGCACTCTCTCTTGAGATATATACAAGAATTGGGAAATTCGCATTATAGGATATAGGAGTATTAAGAAGTCGCCCTCCAACTCAGTCGCCTGTCTCTCGGCCGCATTGCCCAACGTCCATAGGAGTGGGTGGTATGCAGAGTCCACAACCGCCTTACATAAATCCTCAACGCAACAAATCATAGATGGACAGAGAGCTCGTAGATGATCGATCTTTTGGAAAATTCCCCAAGATTTTCATGAAAAAGCGAGGTTTAAAACCTAAAACCGAAACTATATGTTCGCACTGTTTGACGTCAAACCTCTAGGGCATTGACTAACAATAGTCATTCGCAAACGATACTCAGGAGCACTCTCTCTTGAGAAAAATACGAGAATTGGGAAATTCGTATCATAGGATATAGGAGTATTTAGAAGCCGCCTTCCAACTCAATCTCCAGTCTCTCGGCCGCGTTGCCCAACGTCCATAGGAGTAGGTGGTATGCAGAGTCCACAACCGCCTTACATAAATCCTCAACGCAACAAATCATAGATGGACAGAGAGCTCGTAGATAATCGATCTTTTGGAAAATTCCCCAAGATTTTCATGAAAAAGCGAGGTTTAAAACCTAAAACCGAAACTATATGTTCGCACTGTTTGACGTCAAACCTCTAGGGCATTGACTAACAATAGTCATTCGCAAACGATACTCAGGAGCACTCTCTCTTGAGAAAAATACGAGAATTGGGAAATTCGTATCATAGGATATAGGAGTATTTAGAAGCCGCCTTCCAACTCAATCTCCAGTCTCTCGGCCGCGTTGCCCAACGTCCATAGGAGTAGGTGGTATGCAGAGTCCATACCTGCCATCCATAAATCCTCAACGCAACAATTCATAGATGGACAGAGAGCTCGTAGATAATCGATCTTTTGGCAAACTCCCCATGATTTTCGTGAGAAATCGAGGTTTAAAACCTAAAACCGAAACTATATGTTCGCATTGTTTGACGTCATACCTCTAGGGCATTGACTAACAATAATCATTCGCAAACGATACTCAGGAGCACTCTCTCTTGAGAAAAATACGAGAATTTGGAAATTCGCATCATAGGATATAGGAGTATTTAGAAGCCGCCTTCCAACTCAGTCGCCTGTCTCTCGGCCGCATTGCCCAACGTCCATAGGAGTGGGTGGTATGCAGAGTCCACAACCGCCTTACATAAATCCTCAACGCAACAAATCATAGATGGACAGAGAACTCGTAGATGATCGATCTTTTGGCAAATTCCCCATGATTTTCGTGAGAATGCGAGGCTTAAAACCTAAACCCAAAACTATATGTTCGCACTGTTTGACGACAAACCTCTAGGGCATTGACTAACAATAGTCATTCGCAAACGATACTGAGGAGCACTCTCTCTTGAGATATATACAAGAATTGGGAAATTCGCATCATAGGATATAGGAGCATTAAGAAGTCGCCCTCCAACTCAGTCGCCTGTCTCTCGGCCGCATTGCCCAACGTCCATAGGAGTGGGTGGTTTGCAGAGTCCACACCCACATATCATAGGATATAGGAGCATTAAGAAGTCGCCCTCCAACTCAGTCGCCTGTCTCTCGGCCGCATTGCCCAACGTCCATAGGAGTGGGTGGTTTGCAGAGTCCACACCCGCCTTCCATAAATCCTCAACGCAACAAATCATAGATGGACAGAGAGCTCGTAGATGATCGATATTTTGGCAAATTCCCCATGATTTTCGTGAGAAAGCGAGGTTTAAAACCTAAAACCGAAACTATATGTTCGCACTGTTTGACGTCAAACCTCTAGGGCATTGACTAACAATAGTCATTCGCAAACGATACTCAGGAGCACTCTCTCTTGAGAAAAATACGAGAATTGGGAAATTCGTATCATAGGATATAGGAGTATTTAGAAGCCGCCTTCCAACTCAATCTCCAGTCTCTCGGCCGCGTTGCCCAACGTCCATAGGAGTAGGTGGTACGCAGAGTCCATACCTGCCATCCATAAATCCTCAACGCAACAATTCATAGATGGACAGAGAGCTCGTAGATAATCGATCTTTTGGCAAATTCCCCATGATTTTCGTGAGAAAGGGAGGTTTAAAACCTAAAACCGAAACTATATGTTCCCACTGTTTGACGTCAAACCTCTAGCGCATTGACTAACAATAATCATTCGCAAACGATTCTCAGGAGCACTCTCTCTTGAGAAAAATACGAGAATTCGGAAATTCGCATCATAGGATATAGGAGTATTTAGAAGCCGCCTTCCAACTCAGTCTCCAGTCTCTCGGCCGCGTTGCCCAACGTCCATAGGAGTAGGTGGTTTGCAGAGTCCACACCTGCCTTCCATAAATCCTCAACGCGACAAATCATAGATGGGCAGAGAGCTCGTAGATGATCGATCTTTTGGCAATTTCCCCATGGTTTTCGTGAGAATGCAAGGTTTAAAACCTAAACCCGAAACTATATGTTCGCACTGTTTGACGACAAACCTCTAGGGCATTGACTAACAATAGTCATTCGCAACCGATACTGAGGAGCACTCTCTCTTGAGATATATACAAGAATTGGGAAATTCGCATTATAGGATATAGGAGTATTAAGAAGTCGCCCTCCAACTCAGTCGCCTGTCTCTCGGCCGCATTGCCCAACGTCCATAGGAGTGGGTGGTATGCAGAGTCCACAACCGCCTTACATAAATCCTCAACGCAACAAATCATAGATGGACAGAGAGCTCGTAGATGATCGATCTTTTGGAAAATTCCCCAAGATTTTCATGAAAAAGCGAGGTTTAAAACCTAAAACCGAAACTATATGTTCGCACTGTTTGACGTCAAACCTCTAGGGCATTGACTAACAATAGTCATTCGCAAACGATACTCAGGAGCACTCTCTCTTGAGAAAAATACGAGAATTGGGAAATTCGTATCATAGGATATAGGAGTATTTAGAAGCCGCCTTCCAACTCAATCTCCAGTCTCTCGGCCGCGTTGCCCAACGTCCATAGGAGTAGGTGGTATGCAGAGTCCACAACCGCCTTACATAAATCCTCAACGCAACAAATCATAGATGGACAGAGAGCTCGTAGATAATCGATCTTTTGGAAAATTCCCCAAGATTTTCATGAAAAAGCGAGGTTTAAAACCTAAAACCGAAACTATATGTTCGCACTGTTTGACGTCAAACCTCTAGGGCATTGACTAACAATAGTCATTCGCAAACGATACTCAGGAGCACTCTCTCTTGAGAAAAATACGAGAATTGGGAAATTCGTATCATAGGATATAGGAGTATTTAGAAGCCGCCTTCCAACTCAATCTCCAGTCTCTCGGCCGCGTTGCCCAACGTTCATAGGAGTAGGTGGTATGCAGAGTCCATACCTGCCATCCATAAATCCTCAACGCAACAATTCATAGATGGACAGAGAGCTCGTAGATAATCGATCTTTTGGCAAACTCCCCATGATTTTCGTGAGAAATCGAGGTTTAAAACCTAAAACCGAAACTATATGTTCGCATTGTTTGACGTCATACCTCTAGGGCATTGACTAACAATAATCATTCGCAAACGATACTCAGGAGCACTCTCTCTTGAGAAAAATACGAGAATTTGGAAATTCGCATCATAGGATATAGGAGTATTTAGAAGCCGCCTTCCAACTCAGTCGCCTGTCTCTCGGCCGCATTGCCCAACGTCCATAGGAGTGGGTGGTATGCAGAGTCCACAACCGCCTTACATAAATCCTCAACGCAACAAATCATAGATGGACAGAGAACTCGTAGATGATCGATCTTTTGGCAAATTCCCCATGATTTTCGTGAGAATGCGAGGCTTAAAACCTAAACCCAAAACTATATGTTCGCACTGTTTGACGACAAACCTCTAGGGCATTGACTAACAATAGTCATTCGCAAACGATACTGAGGAGCACTCTCTCTTGAGATATATACAAGAATTGGGAAATTCGCATCATAGGATATAGGAGCATTAAGAAGTCGCCCTCCAACTCAGTCGCCTGTCTCTCGGCCGCATTGCCCAACGTCCATAGGAGTGGGTGGTTTGCAGAGTCCACACCCACATATCATAGGATATAGGAGCATTAAGAAGTCGCCCTCCAACTCAGTCGCCTGTCTCTCGGCCGCATTGCCCAACGTCCATAGGAGTGGGTGGTTTGCAGAGTCCACACCCGCCTTCCATAAATCCTCAACGCAACAAATCATAGATGGACAGAGAGCTCGTAGATGATCGATATTTTGGCAAATTCCCCATGATTTTCGTGAGAAAGCGAGGTTTAAAACCTAAAACCGAAACTATATGTTCGCACTGTTTGACGTCAAACCTCTAGGGCATTAACTAACAATAGTCATTCGCAAACGATACTGAGGAGCACTCTCTCTTGAGAAATAATACGAGAATTGGGTAATTCGTATCATAGGATATATGGGCATTAGGAAGTCGCCCTCCAAGTCAGTCGCCAGTCTCTCGGCCGCGTTGCCAAACGTTCATAGGAGTAGGTGGTTTGCAGAGTCCACACCCGCCTTCCATAAATCCTCAACGCAACAAATCATGGATTGACAGATAGCTCGTAGATGATTGTTTGACAAATTTCCAAGAGTTGCGTCAGAAAGCGAGGATTACACTTAAAACCGATACTGCGTGTTCGCACTGTTTGACGATTAACCTCTTGGGCATTGACTAACAATAGTCATTTGCAAACGATACTTACGAGCGCTCTCTCTTGAGAGAGATAAGAAAAATGGGAAATTCGCATCATAGGATATAGAAGCATTAAGAAGTCGCCCTCCAACTCAGTCGCCACTCTCTCGGCCGCGTTGCCAAACGTCCATAGGAGTGGGTGGTTTGCAGAGTCCACACCCGCCTTCCATAAATCCTCAACGCAACAAATCATAGATGGACAGAGAGCTCGTAGATGATCGATCTTTTGGCAAATTCCCCATGATTTTCGTGAGAATGCGAGGTTTAAAACCTAAACCCGAAACTACATGTTCGCACTGTTTGACGACAAACCTCTAGGGCATTGACTAACAATAGTCATTCGCAAACGATACTGAGGAGCACTCTCTCTTGAGATATATACAAGAATTGGGAAATTCGCATCATAGGATACAGGAGCATTAAGAAGTCGCCCTCCAACTCAGTCGCCTGTCTCTCGGCCGCATTGCCCAACGTCCATAGGAGTAGGTGGTATGCAGAGTCCACAACCGCTTTACATAAATCCTCAACGCAACAAATCATAGATGGACAGAGAGCTCGTAGGTGATCGATCTTTTGGAAAATTCCCCAAGATTTTCATTAAAAAGCGAGGTTTAAAACTTAAAACCGAAACTATATGTTCGCACTGTTTGACGTCAAACCTCTAGGGCATTGACTAACAATAGTCATTCGCAAACGATACTCAGGAGCACTCTCTCTTGAGAAAAATACGAGAATTGGGAAATTCGTATCATAGGATATAGGAGTATTTAGAAGCCGCCTTCCAACTCAATCTCCAGTCTCTCGGCCGCGTTGCCCAACGTCCATAGGAGTAGGTGGTATGCAGAGTCCACAACCGCCTTACATAAATCCTCAACGCAACAAATCATAGATGGACAGAGAGCTCGTAGATAATCGATCTTTTGGAAAATTCCCCAAGCTTTTCATGAAAAAGCGAGGTTTAAAACCTAAAACCGAAACTATATGTTCGCACTGTTTGACATCAAACCTCTACGGCATTGACTAACAATAGTCATTCGCAAACGATACTCAGGAGCACTCTCTCTTGAGAAAAATACGAGAATTGGGAAATTCGTATCATAGGATATAGGAGTATTTAGAAGCCGCCTTCCAACTCAATCTCCAGTCTCTCGGCCGCGTTGCCCAACGTCCATAGGAGTAGGTGGTATGCAGAGTCCATACCTGCCATCCATAAATCCTCAACGCAACAATTCATAGATGGACAGAGAGCTCGTAGATAATCGATCTTTTGGAAAATTCCCCAAGATTTTCATGAAAAAGCGAGGTTTAAAACCTAAAACCGAAACTATATGTTCGCACTGTTTGACGTCAAACCTCTAGGGCATTGACTAACAATAGTCATTCGCAAACGATACTCAGGAGCACTCTCTCTTGAGAAAAATACGAGAATTGGGAAATTCGTATCATAGGATATAGGAGTATTTAGAAGCCGCCTTCCAACTCAATCTCCAGTCTCTCGGCCGCGTTGCCCAACGTCCATAGGAGTAGGTGGTATGCAGAGTCCACAACCGCCTTACATAAATCCTCAACGCGACAAATCATAGATGGACAGAGAGCTCGTAGATAATCGATCTTTTGGAAAATTCCCCAAGATTTTCATAAAAAAGCGAGGTTTAAAACCTAAAACCGAAACTATATGTTCGCACTGTTTGACGTCAAACCTCTAGGGCATTGACTAACAATAGTCATTCGCAAACAACACTCAGGAGCACTCTCTCTTGAAAAAAATACGAGAATTGGGAAATTCGCATCATAGGATATAGGAGTATTTAGAAGCCGCCTTCCAACTCAGTCGCCTGTCTCTCGGCCGCATTGCCCAACGTCCATAGGAGTGGGTGGTATGCAGAGTCCACAACCGCCTTACATAAATCCTCAACGCAACAAATCATAGATGGACAGAGAGCTCGTAGATGATCGATCTTTTGGCAAATTCCCCATGATTTTCGTGAGAATGCGAGGTTTAAAACCTAAACCCGAAACTACATGTTCGCACTGTTTGACGACAAACCTCTAGGGCATTGACTAACAATAGTCATTCGCAAACGATACTGAGGAGCACTCTCTCTTGAGATATATACAAGAATTGGGAAATTCGCATCATAGGATACAGGAGCATTAAGAAGTCGCCCTCCAACTCAGTCGCCTGTCTCTCGGCCGCATTGCCCAACGTCCATAGGAGTGGGTGGTATGCAGAGTCCACAACCGCCTTACATAAATCCTCAACGCAACAAATCATAGATGGACAGAGAGCTCGTAGATGATCGATCTTTTGGCAAATTCCCCATGATTTTCGTGAGAATGCGAGGTTTAAAACCTAAACCCGAAACTATATGTTCGCACTGTTTGACGACAAACCTCTAGTGCTTTGACTAACAATAGTCATTCGCAAACGATACTGAGGAGCACTCTCTCTTGAGATATATACAAGAATTGGGAAATTCGCATCATAGGATATAGGAGCATTAAGAAGTCGCCCTCCAACTCAGTCGCCTGTCTCTCGGCCGCATTGCCCAACGTCCATAGGAGTGGGTGGTTTGCAGAGTCCACACCTGCCTTCCATAAATCCTCAACGCAACAATTCATAGATGGACAGAGAGCTCGTAGGTGATCGATCTTTTGGAAAATTCCCCAAGATTTTCATGAAAAAGCGAGGTTTCAAACCTAAAACCGAAACTATATGTTCGCACTGTTTGACGTCAAACCTCTAGGGCATTGACTAACAATAGTCATTCGCAAACGATACTCAGGAGCACTCTCTCTTGAGAAAAATACGAGAATTGGGAAATTCGTATCATAGGATATAGGAGTATTTAGAAGCCGCCTTCCAACTCAATCTCCAGTCTCTCGGCCGCGTTGCCCAACGTCCATAGGAGTAGGTGGTATGCAGAGTCCACAACCGCCTTACATAAATCCTCAACGCAACAATTCATAGATGGACAGAGAGCTCGTAGATAATCGATCTTTTGGAAAATTCCCCAAGATTTTCATGAAAAAGCGAGGTTTAAAACCTAAAACCGAAACTATATGTTCGCACTGTTTGACGTCAAACCTCTAGGGCATTGACTAACAATAGTCATTCGCAAACGATACTCAGGAGCACTCTCTCTTGAGAAAAATACGAGAATTGGGAAATTCGTATCATAGGATATAGGAGTATTTAGAAGCCGCCTTCCAACTCAATCTCCAGTCTCTCGGCCGCGTTGCCCAACGTCCATAGGAGTAGGTGGTATGCAGAGTCCACAACCGCCTTACAAAAATCCTCAACGCGACAAATCATAGATGGACAGAGAGCTCGTAGATAATCGATCTTTTGGAAAATTCCCCAAGATTTTCATGAAAAAGCGAGGTTTAAAACCTAAAACCGAAACTATATGTTCGCACTGTTTGACGTCAAACCTCTAGGGCATTGACTAACAATAGTCATTCGCAAACAACACTCAGGAGCACTCTCTCTTGAAAAAAATACGAGAATTGGGAAATTCGCATCATAGGATATAGGAGTATTTAGAAGCCGCCTTCCAACTCAGTCGCCTGTCTCTCGGCCGCATTGCCCAACGTCCATAGGAGTGGGTGGTATGCAGAGTCCACAACCGCCTTACATAAATCGTCAACGCAACAAATCATAGATGGACAGAGAGCTCGTAGATGATCGATCTTTTGGCAAATTCCCCATGATTTTCGTGAGAATGCGAGGTTTAAAACCTAAACCCGAAACTACATGTTCGCACTGTTTGACGACAAACCTCTAGGGCATTGACTAACAATAGTCATTCGCAAACGATACTGAGGAGCACTCTCTCTTGAGATATATACAAGAATTGGGAAATTCGCATCATAGGATACAGGAGCATTAAGAAGTCGCCCTCCAACTCAGTCGCCTGTCTCTCGGCCGCATTGCCCAACGTCCATAGGAGTGGGTGGTATGCAGAGTCCACAACCGCCTTACATAAATCCTCAACGCAACAAATCATAGATGGACAGAGAGCTCGTAGATGATCGATCTTTTGGCAAATTCCCCATGATTTTCGTGAGAATGCGAGGTTTAAAACCTAAACCCGAAACTATATGTTCGCACTGTTTGACGACAAACCTCTAGTGCTTTGACTAACAATAGTCATTCGCAAACGATACTGAGGAGCACTCTCTCTTGAGATATATACAAGAATTGGGAAATTCGCATCATAGGATATAGGAGCATTAAGAAGTCGCCCTCCAACTCAGTCGCCTGTCTCTCGGCCGCATTGCCCAACGTCCATAGGAGTGGGTGGTTTGCAGAGTCCACACCTGCCTTCCATAAATCCTCAACGCAACAATTCATAGATGGACAGAGAGCTCGTAGGTGATCGATCTTTTGGAAAATTCCCCAAGATTTTCATGAAAAAGCGAGGTTTCAAACCTAAAACCGAAACTATATGTTCGCACTGTTTGACGTCAAACCTCTAGGGCATTGACTAACAATAGTCATTCGCAAACGATACTCAGGAGCACTCTCTCTTGAGAAAAATACGAGAATTGGGAAATTCGTATCATAGGATATAGGAGTATTTAGAAGCCGCCTTCCAACTCAATCTCCAGTCTCTCGGCCGCGTTGCCCAACGTCCATAGGAGTAGGTGGTATGCAGAGTCCACAACCGCCTTACATAAATCCTCAACGCGACAAATCATAGATGGACAGAGAGCTCGTAGATAATCGATCTTTTCGAAAATTCCCTAAGATTTTCATGAAAAAGCGAGGTTTAAAACCTAAAACCGAAACTATATGTTCGCACTGTTTGACGTCAAACCTCTAGGGCATTGACTAACAATAGTCATTCGCAAACAATACTCAGGAGCACTCTCTCTTGAAAAAAATACGAGAATTGGGAAATTCGCATCATAGGATATAGGAGTATTTAGAAGCCGCCTTCCAACTCAGTCGCCTGTCTCTCGGCCGCATTGCCCAACGTCCATAGGAGTGGGTGGTATGCAGAGTCCACAACCGCCTTACATAAATCCTCAACGCAACAAATCATAGATGGACAGAGAGCTCGTAGATGATCGATCTTTTGGCAAATTCCCCATGATTTTCGTGAGAATGCGAGGTTTAAAACCTAAACCCGAAACTATATGTTCGCACTGTTTGACGACAAACCTCTAGTGCTTTGACTAACAATAGTCATTCGCAAACGATACTGAGGAGCACTCTCTCTTGAGATATACACAAGAATTGGGAAATTCGCATCATAGGATATAGGAGTATTTAGAAGCCGCCTTCCAACTCAGTCTCCAGTCTCTCGGCCGCGTTGCCCAACGTCCATAGGAGTAGGTGGTTTGCAGAGTCCACACCTGCCTTCCATAAATCCTCAACGCGACAAATCATAGATGGGCAGAGAGCTCGTAGATGATCGATCTTTTGGCAAATTCCCCATGGTTTTCGTGAGAATGCGAGGTTTAAAACCTAAACCCGAAACTATATGTTCGCACTGTTTGACGACAAACCTCTAGGGCATTGACTAACAATAGTCATTCGCAACCGATACTGAGGAGCACTCTCTCTTGAGATATATACAAGAATTGGGAAATTCGCATTATAGGATATAGGAGTATTAAGAAGTCGCCCTCCAACTCAGTCGCCTGTCTCTCGGCCGCATTGCCCAACGTCCATAGGAGTGGGTGGTATGCAGAGTCCACAACCGCCTTACATAAATCCTCAACGCAACAAATCATAGATGGACAGAGAGCTCGTAGATGATCGATCTTTTGGAAAATTCCCCAAGATTTTCATGAAAAAGCGAGGTTTAAAACCTAAAACCGAAACTATATGTTCGCACTGTTTGACGTCAAACCTCTAGGGCATTGACTAACAATAGTCATTCGCAAACGATACTCAGGAGCACTCTCTCTTGAGAAAAATACGAGAATTGGGAAATTCGTATCATAGGATATAGGAGTATTTAGAAGCCGCCTTCCAACTCAATCTCCAGTCTCTCGGCCGCGTTGCCCAACGTCCATAGGAGTAGGTGGTATGCAGAGTCCACAACCGCCTTACATAAATCCTCAACGCAACAAATCATAGATGGACAGAGAGCTCGTAGATAATCGATCTTTTGGAAAATTCCCCAAGATTTTCATGAAAAAGCGAGGTTTAAAACCTAAAACCGAAACTATATGTTCGCACTGTTTGACGTCAAACCTCTAGGGCATTGACTAACAATAGTCATTCGCAAACGATACTCAGGAGCACTCTCTCTTGAGAAAAATACGAGAATTGGGAAATTCGTATCATAGGATATAGGAGTATTTAGAAGCCGCCTTCCAACTCAATCTCCAGTCTCTCGGCCGCGTTGCCCAACGTCCATAGGAGTAGGTGGTATGCAGAGTCCATACCTGCCATCCATAAATCCTCAACGCAACAATTCATAGATGGACAGAGAGCTCGTAGATAATCGATCTTTTGGCAAACTCCCCATGATTTTCGTGAGAAATCGAGGTTTAAAACCTAAAACCGAAACTATATGTTCGCATTGTTTGACGTCATACCTCTAGGGCATTGACTAACAATAATCATTCGCAAACGATACTCAGGAGCACTCTCTCTTGAGAAAAATACGAGAATTTGGAAATTCGCATCATAGGATATAGGAGTATTTAGAAGCCGCCTTCCAACTCAGTCGCCTGTCTCTCGGCCGCATTGCCCAACGTCCATAGGAGTGGGTGGTATGCAGAGTCCACAACCGCCTTACATAAATCCTCAACGCAACAAATCATAGATGGACAGAGAACTCGTAGATGATCGATCTTTTGGCAAATTCCCCATGATTTTCGTGAGAATGCGAGGCTTAAAACCTAAACCCAAAACTATATGTTCGCACTGTTTGACGACAAACCTCTAGGGCATTGACTAACAATAGTCATTCGCAAACGATACTGAGGAGCACTCTCTCTTGAGATATATACAAGAATTGGGAAATTCGCATCATAGGATATAGGAGCATTAAGAAGTCGCCCTCCAACTCAGTCGCCTGTCTCTCGGCCGCATTGCCCAACGTCCATAGGAGTGGGTGGTTTGCAGAGTCCACACCCACATATCATAGGATATAGGAGCATTAAGAAGTCGCCCTCCAACTCAGTCGCCTGTCTCTCGGCCGCATTGCCCAACGTCCATAGGAGTGGGTGGTTTGCAGAGTCCACACCCGCCTTCCATAAATCCTCAACGCAACAAATCATAGATGGACAGAGAGCTCGTAGATGATCGATCTTTTGGCAAATTCCCCATGATTTTCGTGAGAAAGCGAGGTTTAAAACCTAAAACCGAAACTATATGTTCGCACTGTTTGACGTCAAACCTCTAGGGCATTAACTAACAATAGTCATTCGCAAACGATACTGAGGAGCACTCTCTCTTGAGAAATAATACGAGAATTGGGAAATTCGTATCATAGGATATAGGAGTATTTAGAAGCCGCCTTCCAACTCAGTCGCCTGTCTCTCGGCCGCATTGCCCAACGTCCATAGGAGTGGGTGGTATGCAGAGTCCACAACCGCCTTACATAAATCCTCAACGCAACAAATCATAGATGGACAGAGAACTCGTAGATGATCGATCTTTTGGCAAATTCCCCATGATTTTCGTGAGAATGCGAGGCTTAAAACCTAAACCCAAAACTATATGTTCGCACTGTTTGACGACAAACCTCTAGGGCATTGACTAACAATAGTCATTCGCAAACGATACTGAGGAGCACTCTCTCTTGAGATATATACAAGAATTGGGAAATTCGCATCATAGGATATAGGAGCATTAAGAAGTCGCCCTCCAACTCAGTCGCCTGTCTCTCGGCCGCATTGCCCAACGTCCATAGGAGTGGGTGGTTTGCAGAGTCCACACCCACATATCATAGGATATAGGAGCATTAAGAAGTCGCCCTCCAACTCAGTCGCCTGTCTCTCGGCCGCATTGCCCAACGTCCATAGGAGTGGGTGGTTTGCAGAGTCCACACCCGCCTTCCATAAATCCTCAACGCAACAAATCATAGATGGACAGAGAGCTCGTAGATGATCGATCTTTTGGCAAATTCCCCATGATTTTCGTGAGAAAGCGAGGTTTAAAACCTAAAACCGAAACTATATGTTCGCACTGTTTGACGTCAAACCTCTAGGGCATTAACTAACAATAGTCATTCGCAAACGATACTGAGGAGCACTCTCTCTTGAGAAATAATACGAGAATTGGGAAATTCGTATCATAGGATATATGGGCATTAGGAAGTCGCCCTCCAAGTCAGTCGCCAGTCTCTCGGCCGCGTTGCCAAACGTTCATAGGAGTAGGTGGTTTGCAGAGTCCACACCCGCCTTCCATAAATCCTCAACGCAACAAATCATGGATTGACAGATAGCTCGTAGATGATTGTTTGACAAATTTCCAAGAGTTGCGTCAGAAAGCGAGGATTACACTTAAAACCGATACTGCGTGTTCGCACTGTTTGACGATTAACCTCTTGGGCATTGACTAACAATAGTCATTTGCAAACGATACTTACGAGCGCTCTCTCTTGAGAGAGATAAGAAAAATGGGAAATTCGCATCATAGGATATAGAAGCATTAAGAAGTCGCCCTCCAACTCAGTCGCCACTCTCTCGGCCGCGTTGCCAAACGTCCATAGGAGTGGGTGGTTTGCAGAGTCCACACCCGCCTTCCATAAATCCTCAACGCAACAAATCATAGATGGACAGAGAGCTCGTAGATGATCGATCTTTTGGCAAATTCCCCATGATTTTCGTGAGAATGCGAGGTTTAAAACCTAAACCCGAAACTACATGTTCGCACTGTTTGACGACAAACCTCTAGGGCATTGACTAACAATAGTCATTCGCAAACGATACTGAGGAGCACTCTCTCTTGAGATATATACAAGAATTGGGAAATTCGCATCATAGGATACAGGAGCATTAAGAAGTCGCCCTCCAACTCAGTCGCCTGTCTCTCGGCCGCATTTCCCAACGTCCATAGGAGTAGGTGGTATGCAGAGTCCACAACCGCTTTACATAAATCCTCAACGCAACAAATCATAGATGGACAGAGAGCTCGTAGGTGATCGATCTTTTGGAAAATTCCCCAAGATTTTCATTAAAAAGCGAGGTTTAAAACTTAAAACCGAAACTATATGTTCGCACTGTTTGACGTCAAACCTCTAGGGCATTGACTAACAATAGTCATTCGCAAACGATACTCAGGAGCACTCTCTCTTGAGAAAAATACGAGAATTGGGAAATTCGTATCATAGGATATAGGAGTATTTAGAAGCCGCCTTCCAACTCAATCTCCAGTCTCTCGGCCGCGTTGCCCAACGTCCATAGGAGTAGGTGGTATGCAGAGTCCACAACCGCCTTACATAAATCCTCAACGCAACAAATCATAGATGGACAGAGAGCTCGTAGATAATCGATCTTTTGGAAAATTCCCCAAGCTTTTCATGAAAAAGCGAGGTTTAAAACCTAAAACCGAAACTATATGTTCGCACTGTTTGACGTCAAACCTCTAGGGCATTGACTAACAATAGTCATTCGCAAACGATACTCAGGAGCACTCTCTCTTGAGAAAAATACGAGAATTGGGAAATTCGTATCATAGGATATAGGAGTATTTAGAAGCCGCCTTCCAACTCAATCTCCAGTCTCTCGGCCGCGTTGCCCAACGTCCATAGGAGTAGGTGGTATGCAGAGTCCACAACCGCCTTACATAAATCCTCAACGCGACAAATCATAGATAGACAGAGAGCTCGTAGATAATCGATCTTTTGGAAAATTCCCCAAGATTTTCATGAAAAAGCGAGGTTTAAAACCTAAAACCGAAACTATATGTTCGCACTGTTTGACGTCAAACCTCTAGGGCATTGACTAACAATAGTCATTCGCAAACAACACTCAGGAGCACTCTCTCTTGAAAAAAATACGAGAATTGGGAAATTCGCATCATAGGATATAGGAGTATTTAGAAGCCGCCTTCCAACTCAGTCGCCTGTCTCTCGGCCGCATTGCCCAACGTCCATAGGAGTGGGTGGTATGCAGAGTCCACAACCGCCTTACATAAATCCTCAACGCAACAAATCATAGATGGACAGAGAGCTCGTAGATGATCGATCTTTTGGCAAATTCCCCATGATTTTCGTGAGAATGCGAGGTTTAAAACCTAAACCCGAAACTACATGTTCGCACTGTTTGACGACAAACCTCTAGGGCATTGACTAACAATAGTCATTCGCAAACGATACTGAGGAGCACTCTCTCTTGAGATATATACAAGAATTGGGAAATTCGCATCATAGGATACAGGAGCATTAAGAAGTCGCCCTCCAACTCAGTCGCCTGTCTCTCGGCCGCATTGCCCAACGTCCATAGGAGTGGGTGGTATGCAGAGTCCACAACCGCCTTACATAAATCCTCAACGCAACAAATCATAGATGGACAGAGAGCTCGTAGATGATCGATCTTTTGGCAAATTCCCCATGATTTTCGTGAGAATGCGAGGTTTAAAACCTAAACCCGAAACTATATGTTCGCACTGTTTGACGACAAACCTCTAGTGCTTTGACTAACAATAGTCATTCGCAAACGATACTGAGGAGCACTCTCTCTTGAGATATATACAAGAATTGGGAAATTCGCATCATAGGATATAGGAGCATTAAGAAGTCGCCCTCCAACTCAGTCGCCTGTCTCTCGGCCGCATTGCCCAACGTCCATAGGAGTGGGTGGTTTGCAGAGTCCACACCTGCCTTCCATAAATCCTCAACGCAACAATTCATAGATGGACAGAGAGCTCGTAGGTGATCGATCTTTTGGAAAATTCCCCAAGATTTTCATGAAAAAGCGAGGTTTCAAACCTAAAACCGAAACTATATGTTCGCACTGTTTGACGTCAAACCTCTAGGGCATTGACTAACAATAGTCATTCGCAAACGATACTCAGGAGCACTCTCTCTTGAGAAAAATACGAGAATTGGGAAATTCGTATCATAGGATATAGGAGTATTTAGAAGCCGCCTTCCAACTCAATCTCCAGTCTCTCGGCCGCGTTGCCCAACGTCCATAGGAGTAGGTGGTATGCAGAGTCCACAACCGCCTTACATAAATCCTCAACGCGACAAATCATAGATGGACAGAGAGCTCGTAGATAATCGATCTTTTCGAAAATTCCCTAAGATTTTCATGAAAAAGCGAGGTTTAAAACCTAAAACCGAAACTATATGTTCGCACTGTTTGACGTCAAACCTCTAGGGCATTGACTAACAATAGTCATTCGCAAACAATACTCAGGAGCACTCTCTCTTGAAAAAAATACGAGAATTGGGAAATTCGCATCATAGGATATAGGAGTATTTAGAAGCCGCCTTCCAACTCAGTCGCCTGTCTCTCGGCCGCATTGCCCAACGTCCATAGGAGTGGGTGGTACGCAGAGTCCACAACCGCCTTACATAAATCATCAACGCAACAAATCATAGATGGGCAGAGAGCTCGTAGATGATCGATCTTTTGGCAAATTCCCCATGGTTTTCGTGAGAATGCAAGGTTTAAAACCTAAGCCCGAAACTATATGTTCGCACTGTTTGACGACAAACCTCTAGGGCATTGACTAACAATAGTCATTCGCAACCGATACTGAGGAGCACTCTCTCTTGAGATATATACAAGAATTGGGAAATTCGCATTATAGGATATAGGAGTATTAAGAAGTCGCCCTCCAACTCAGTCGCCTGTCTCTCGGCCGCATTGCCCAACGTCCATAGGAGTGGGTGGTATGCAGAGTCCACAACCGCCTTACATAAATCCTCAACGCAACAAATCATAGATGGACAGAGAGCTCGTAGATGATCGATCTTTTGGAAAATTCCCCAAGATTTTCATGAAAAAGCGAGGTTTAAAACCTAAAACCGAAACTATATGTTCGCACTGTTTGACGTCAAACCTCTAGGGCATTGACTAACAATAGTCATTCGCAAACGATACTCAGGAGCACTCTCTCTTGAGAAAAATACGAGAATTGGGAAATTCGTATCATAGGATATAGGAGTATTTAGAAGCCGCCTTCCAACTCAATCTCCAGTCTCTCGGCCGCGTTGCCCAACGTCCATAGGAGTAGGTGGTATGCAGAGTCCACAACCGCCTTACATAAATCCTCAACGCAACAAATCATAGATGGACAGAGAGCTCGTAGATAATCGATCTTTTGGAAAATTCCCCAAGATTTTCATGAAAAAGCGAGGTTTAAAACCTAAAACCGAAACTATATGTTCGCACTGTTTGACGTCAAACCTCTAGGGCATTGACTAACAATAGTCATTCGCAAACGATACTCAGGAGCACTCTCTCTTGAGAAAAATACGAGAATTGGGAAATTCGTATCATAGGATATAGGAGTATTTAGAAGCCGCCTTCCAACTCAATCTCCAGTCTCTCGGCCGCGTTGCCCAACGTCCATAGGAGTAGGTGGTATGCAGAGTCCATACCTGCCATCCATAAATCCTCAACGCAACAATTCATAGATGGACAGAGAGCTCGTAGATAATCGATCTTTTGGCAAACTCCCCATGATTTTCGTGAGAAATCGAGGTTTAAAACCTAAAACCGAAACTATATGTTCGCATTGTTTGACGTCATACCTCTAGGGCATTGACTAACAATAATCATTCGCAAACGATACTCAGGAGCACTCTCTCTTGAGAAAAATACGAGAATTTGGAAATTCGCATCATAGGATATAGGAGTATTTAGAAGCCGCCTTCCAACTCAGTCGCCTGTCTCTCGGCCGCATTGCCCAACGTCCATAGGAGTGGGTGGTATGCAGAGTCCACAACCGCCTTACATAAATCCTCAACGCAACAAATCATAGATGGACAGAGAACTCGTAGATGATCGATCTTTTGGCAAACTCCCCATGATTTTCGTGAGAAATCGAGGTTTAAAACCTAAAACCGAAACTATATGTTCGCATTGTTTGACGTCATACCTCTAGGGCATTGACTAACAATAATCATTCGCAAACGATACTCAGGAGCACTCTCTCTTGAGAAAAATACGAGAATTTGGAAATTCGCATCATAGGATATAGGAGTATTTAGAAGCCGCCTTCCAACTCAGTCGCCTGTCTCTCGGCCGCATTGCCCAACGTCCATAGGAGTGGGTGGTATGCAGAGTCCACAACCGCCTTACATAAATCCTCAACGCAACAAATCATAGATGGACAGAGAACTCGTAGATGATCGATCTTTTGGCAAATTCCCCATGATTTTCGTGAGAATGCGAGGCTTAAAACCTAAACCCAAAACTATATGTTCGCACTGTTTGACGACAAACCTCTAGGGCATTGACTAACAATAATCATTCGCAAACGATACTGAGGAGCACTCTATCTTGAGATATATACAAGAATTGGGAAATTCGCATCATAGGATATAGGAGCATTAAGAAGTCGCCCTCCAACTCAGTCGCCTGTCTCTCGGCCGCATTGCCCAACGTCCATAGGAGTGGGTGGTTTGCAGAGTCCACACCCACATATCATAGGATATAGGAGCATTAAGAAGTCGCCCTCCAACTCAGTCGCCTGTCTCTCGGCCGCATTGCCCAACGTCCATAGGAGTTGGTGGTTTGCAGAGTCCACACCCGCCTTCCATAAATCCTCAACGCAACAAATCATAGATGGACAGAGAGCTCGTAGATGATCGATCTTTTGGCAAATTCCCCATGATTTTCGTGAGAAAGCGAGGTTTAAAACCTAAAACCGAAACTATATGTTCGCACTGTTTGATGTCAAACCTCTAGGGCATTAACTAACAATAGTCATTCGCAAACGATACTGAGGAGCACTCTCTCTTGAGAAATAATACGAGAATTGGGAAATTCGTATCATAGGATATATGGGCATTAGGAAGTCGCCCTCCAAGTCAGTCGCCAGTCTCTCGGCCGCGTTGCCAAACGTTCATAGGAGTAGGTGGTTTGCAGAGTCCACACCCGCCTTCCATAAATCCTCAACGCAACAAATCATGGATTGACAGATAGCTCGTAGATGATTGTTTGACAAATTTCCAAGAGTTGCGTCAGAAAGCGAGGATTACACTTAAAACCGATACTGCGTGTTCGCACTGTTTGACGATTAACCTCTTGGGCATTGACTAACAATAGTCATTTGCAAACGATACTTACGAGCGCTCTCTCTTGAGAGAGATAAGAAAAATGGGAAATTCGCATCATAGGATATAGAAGCATTAAGAAGTCGCCCTCCAACTCAGTCGCCACTCTCTCGGCCGCGTTGCCAAACGTCCATAGGAGTGGGTGGTTTGCAGAGTCCACACCCGCCTTCCATAAATCCTCAACGCAACAAATCATAGATGGACAGAGAGCTCGTAGATGATCGATCTTTTGGCAAATTCCCCATGATTTTCGTGAGAATGCGAGGTTTAAAACCTAAACCCGAAACTACATGTTCGCACTATTTGACGACAAACCTCTAGGGCATTGACTAACAATAGTCATTCGCAAACGATACTGAGGAGCACTCTCTCTTGAGATATATACAAGAATTGGGAAATTCGCATCATAGGATACAGGAGCATTAAGAAGTCGCCCTCCAACTCAGTCGCCTGTCTCTCGGCCGCATTGCCCAACGTCCATAGGAGTAGGTGGTATGCAGAGTCCACAACCGCTTTACATAAATCCTCAACGCAACAAATCATAGATGGACAGAGAGCTCGTAGGTGATCGATCTTTTGGAAAATTCCCCAAGATTTTCATTAAAAAGCGAGGTTTAAAACTTAAAACCGAAACTATATGTTCGCACTGTTTGACGTCAAACCTCTAGGGCATTGACTAACAATAGTCATTCGCAAACGATACTCAGGAGCACTCTCTCTTGAGAAAAATACGAGAATTGGGAAATTCGTATCATAGGATATAGGAGTATTTAGAAGCCGCCTTCCAACTCAATCTCCAGTCTCTCGGCCGCGTTGCCCAACGTCCATAGGAGTAGGTGGTATGCAGAGTCCACAACCGCCTTACATAAATCCTCAACGCAACAAATCATAGATGGACAGAGAGCTCGTAGATAATCGATCTTTTGGAAAATTCCCCAAGCTTTTCATGAAAAAGCGAGGTTTAAAACCTAAAACCGAAACTATATGTTCGCACTGTTTGACGTCAAACCTCTAGGGCATTGACTAACAATAGTCATTCGCAAACGATACTCAGGAGCACTCTCTCTTGAGAAAAATACGAGAATTGGGAAATTCGTATCATAGGATATAGGAGTATTTAGAAGCCGCCTTCCAACTCAATCTCCAGTCTCTCGGCCGCGTTGCCCAACGTCCATAGGAGTAGGTGGTATGCAGAGTCCATACCTGCCATCCATAAATCCTCAACGCAACAATTCATAGATGGACAGAGAGCTCGTAGATAATCGATCTTTTGGAAAATTCCCCAAGATTTTCATGAAAAAGCGAGGTTTAAAACCTAAAACCGAAACTATATGTTCGCACTGTTTGACGTCAAACCTCTAGGGCATTGACTAACAATAGTCATTCGCAAACGATACTCAGGAGCACTCTCTCTTGAGAAAAATACGAGAATTGGGAAATTCGTATCATAGGATATAGGAGTATTTAGAAGCCGCCTTCCAACTCAATCTCCAGTCTCTCGGCCGCGTTGCCCAACGTCCATAGGAGTAGGTGGTATGCAGAGTCCACAACCGCCTTACATAAATCCTCAACGCGACAAATCATAGATGGACAGAGAGCTCGTAGATAATCGATCTTTTGGAAAATTCCCCAAGATTTTCATGAAAAAGCGAGGTTTAAAACCTAAAACCGAAACTATATGTTCGCACTGTTTGACGTCAAACCTCTAGGGCATTGACTAACAATAGTCATTCGCAAACAACACTCAGGAGCACTCTCTCTTGAAAAAAATACGAGAATTGGGAAATTCGCATCATAGGATATAGGAGTATTTAGAAGCCGCCTTCCAACTCAGTCGCCTGTCTCTCGGCCGCATTGCCCAACGTCCATAGGAGTGGGTGGTATGCAGAGTCCACAACCGCCTTACATAAATCCTCAACGCAACAAATCATAGATGGACAGAGAGCTCGTAGATGATCGATCTTTTGGCAAATTCCCCATGATTTTCGTGAGAATGCGAGGTTTAAAACCTAAACCCGAAACTACATGTTCGCACTGTTTGACGACAAACCTCTAGGGCATTGACTAACAATAGTCATTCGCAAACGATACTGAGGAGCACTCTCTCTTGAGATATATACAAGAATTGGGAAATTCGCATCATAGGATACAGGAGCATTAAGAAGCCGCCTTCCAACTCAGTCGCCTGTCTCTCGGCCGCATTGCCCAACGTCCATAGGAGTGGGTGGTATGCAGAGTCCACAACCGCCTTACATAAATCCTCAACGCAACAAATCATAGATGGACAGAGAGCTCGTAGATGATCGATCTTTTGGCAAATTCCCCATGATTTTCGTGAGAATGCGAGGTTTAAAACCTAAACCCGAAACTATATGTTCGCACTGTTTGACGACAAACCTCTAGGGCATTGACTAACAATAGTCATTCGCAAACGATACTGAGGAGCACTCTCTCTTGAGATATACACAAGAATTGGGAAATTCGCATCATACGATATAGGAGCATTAAGAAGTCGCCCTCCAACTCAGTCGCCTGTCTCTCGGCCGCATTTCCCAACGTCCATAGGAGTGGGTGGTTTGCAGAGTCCACACCCGCCTTCCATAAATCCTCAACGCAACAAATCATAGATGGACAGAGAGCTCGTAGATGATCGATCTTTTGGCAAATTCCCCATGATTTTCGTGAGAAAGCGAGGTTTAAAACCTAAAACCGAAACTATATGTTCGCACTGTTTGACGTCAAACCTCTAGGGCATTAACTAACAATAGTCATTCGCAAACGATACTGAGGAGCACTCTCTCTTGAGAAATAATACGAGAATTGGGAAATTCGCATCATAGGATATATGGGCATTAGGAAGTCGCCCTCCAAGTCAGTCGCCAGTCTCTCGGCCGCGTTGCCAAACGTTCATAGGAGTAGGTGGTTTGCAGAGTCTACACCCGCCTTCCATAAATCCTCAACGCAACAAATCATGGATTGACAGATAGCTCGTAGATGATTGTTTGACAAATTTCCAAGAGTTGCGTCAGAAAGCGAGGATTACACTTAAAACCGATACTGCGTGTTCGCACTGTTTGACGATTAACCTCTTGGGCATTGACTAACAATAGTCATTTGCAAACGATACTTACGAGCGCTCTCTCTTGAGAGAGATAAGAGAAAAGGATCAACATTGAATATAGGTGTATTAAGAAGTCGCCCTACAACTCAGTCGCCAGTCTCGCGGCCGCGTTGCCAAACGTCCATAGGAGTAGGTGGTTTGCAGAGTCCACACCTGCCTTCCATAAATCCTCAACGCAACAAATAATGGATGGACAGAGAGCTCGTAGATGATATTTTCGCAAAATTTCTTGGGCATTGATTAACAATAATCATTCGCAAACGATGCTCACGTGCGCTCTCTCTTGAGAGAGATAAGAGAACTCAAATATTCGCATCATAGGATATAGGAGCATTAAAAAGTCGCCCCCCAACTCAGTCGCCTGTCTCTCGGCCGCATTGCCCACCGTCCATAGGAGTAGGTGGTATGCAGAGTCCACACCTGCCTTCCATAAATCCTCAACGCAACAAATCATAGATGGGCAGAGAGCTCGTAGATGATCGATCTTTTGGCAAATTCCCCATGATTTTCGTGAGAATGCGAGGTTTAAAACCTAAACCCGAAACTATATGTTCGCACTGTTTGACGTCAAACTTCTAGGGCATTGACTAACAATAATCATTCGCAAACGATACTCAGGAGCACTCTCTCTTGAGAAAAATACGAGAATTGGGAAATTCGCATCATAGGATATAGGAGAATTAAGAAGCCGTCTTCCAACTCAGTCGCTAGTCTCTCGGCCGCGTTGCCCAACGTCCATAGGAGTAGGTGGTTTGCAGAGTCCACGCCCGCCTTCCATAAATCCTCAACGCAACAAATCATGGATGGACAGAGAGCTCGTAGATGATATTTTCGCAAAATTTCTTGGGCATTGATTAACAATAATCATTCGCAAACGATGCTCACGAGCGCTCTCTCTTGAGAGAGATAAGAGAACTCAAATATTCGCATCATAGGATATAGGAGCATTAAGAAGTCGCCCTCCAACTCAGTCGCCTGTCTCTCGGCCGCATTTCCCAACGTCCATAGGAGTGGGTGGTTTGCAGAGTCCACACCCGCCTTACATAAATCCTCAACGCAACAAATCATAGATGGACAGAGAGCTCGTAGATGATCGATCTTTTGGCAAATTCCCCATGATTTTCGTGAGAATGCGAGGTTTAAAACCTAAACCCGAAACTATATGTTCGCACTGTTTGACGACAAACCTCTAGGGCATTGACTAACAATAATCATTCGCAAACGATACTCAGGAGCACTCTCTCTTGAGAAAAATACGAGAATTGGGAAATTCGCATCATAGGATATAGGAGAATTAAGAAGCCGTCTTCCAACTCAGTCGCTAGTCTCTCGGCCGCATTTCCCAACGTCCATAGGAGTGGGTGGTATGCAGAGTCCACAACCGCCTTACATAAATCCTCAACGCAACAAATCATAGATGGACAGAGAGCTCGTAGATGATCGATCTTTTGGCAAATTCCCCATGATTTTCGTGACAATGCGAGGTTTAAAACCTAAACCCGAAACTACATGTTCGCACTGTTTGACGACAAACCTCTAGGGCATTGACTAACAATAGTCATTCGCAAACGATACTGAGGAGCACTCTCTCTTGAGATATATACAAGAATTGGGAAATTCGCATCATAGGATACAGGAGCATTAAGAAGTCGCCCTCCAACTCAGTCGCCTGTCTCTCGGCCGCATTGCCCAACGTCCATAGGAGTGGGTGGTATGCAGAGTCCACAACCACCTTACATAAATCCTCAACGCAACAAATCATAGATGGACAGAGAGCTCGTAGATGATCGATCTTTTGGCAAATTCCCCATGATTTTCGTGAGAATGCGAGGTTTAAAACCTAAACCCGAAACTATATGTTCGCACTGTTTGACGACAAACCTCTAGTGCTTTGACTAACAATAGTCATTCGCAAACGATACTGAGGAGCACTCTCTCTTGAGATATATACAAGAATTGGGAAATTCGCATCATAGGATATAGGAGCATTAAGAAGTCGCCCTCCAACTCAGTCGCCTGTCTCTCGGCCGCATTGCCCAACGTCCATAGGAGTGGGTGGTTTGCAGAGTCCACACCTGCCTTCCATAAATCCTCAACGCAACAATTCATAGATGGACAGAGAGCTCGTAGGTGATCGATCTTTTGGAAAATTCCCCAAGATTTTCATGAAAAAGCGAGGTTTAAAACCTAAAACCGAAACTATATGTTCGCACTGTTTGACGTCAAACCTCTAGGGCATTGACTAACAATAGTCATTCGCAAACAATACTCAGGAGCACTCTCTCTTGAAAAAAATACGAGAATTGGGAAATTCGCATCATAGGATATTGCCCAACGTCCATAGGAGTGGGTGGTATGCAGAGTCCACAACCGCCTTACATAAATCCTCAACGCAACAAATCATAGATGGACAGAGAGCTCGTAGATGATCGATCTTTTGGCAAATTCCCCATGATTTTCGTGAGAATGCGAGGTTTAAAACCTAAACCCGAAACTATATGTTCGCACTGTTTGACGACAAACCTCTAGTGCTTTGACTAACAATAGTCATTCGCAAACGATACTGAGGAGCACTCTCTCTTGAGATATATACAAGAATTGGGAAATTCGCATCATAGGATATAGGAGCATTAAGAAGTCGCCCTCCAACTCAGTCGCCTGTCTCTCGGCCGCATTTCCCAACGTCCATAGGAGTGGGTGGTTTGCAGAGTCCACACCCGCCTTCCATAAATCCTCAACGCAACAAATCATAGATGGACAGAGAGCTCGTAGATGATCGATCTTTTGGCAAATTCCCCATGATTTTCGTGAGAAAGCGAGGTTTAAAACCTAAAACCGAAACTATATGTTCGCACTGTTTGACGTCAAACCTCTAGGGCATTAACTAACAATAGTCATTCGCAAACGATACTGAGGAGCACTCTCTCTTGAGAAATAATACGAGAATTGGGAAATTCGCATCATAGGATATATGGCCATTAGGAAGTCGCCCTCCAAGTCAGTCGCCAGTCTCTCGGCCGCGTTGCCAAACGTTCATAGGAGTAGGTGGTTTGCAGAGTCTACACCCGCCTTCCATAAATCCTGAACGCAACAAATCATGGATTGACAGATAGCTCGTAGATGATTGTTTGACAAATTTCCAAGAGTTGCGTCAGAAAGCGAGGATTACACTTAAAACCGATACTGCGTGTTCGCACTGTTTGACGATTAACCTCTTGGGCATTGACTAACAATAGTCATTTGCAAACGATACTTACGAGCGCTCTCTCTTGAGAGAGATAAGAGAAAAGGATCAACATTGAATATAGGTGTATTAAGAAGTCGCCCTACAACTCAGTCGCCAGTCTCGCGGCCGCGTTGCCAAACGTCCATAGGAGTAGGTGGTTTGCAGAGTCCACGCCCGCCTTCCATAAATCCTCAACGCAACAAATCATGGATGGACAGAGAGCTCGTAGATGATATTTTCGCAAAATTTCTTGGGCATTGATTAACAATAATCATTCGCAAACGATGCTCACGAGCGCTCTCTCTTGAGAGAGATAAGAGAACTCAAATATTCGCATCATAGGATATAGGAGTATTTAGAAGCCGCCTTCCAACTCAGTCGCCTGTCTCTCGGCCGCATTGCCCAACGTCCATAGGAGTGGGTGGTATGCAGAGTCCACAACCGCCTTACATAAATCCTCAACGCAACAAATCATAGATGGACAGAGAGCTCGTAGATGATCGATCTTTTGGCAAATTCCCCATGATTTTCGTGAGAATGCGAGGTTTAAAACCTAAACCCGAAACTATATGTTCGCACTGTTTGACGTCAAACTTCTAGGGCATTGACTAACAATAATCATTCGCAAACGATACTCAGGAGCACTCTCTCTTGAGAAAAATACGAGAATTGGGAAATTCGCATCATAGGATATAGGAGTATTTAGAAGCCGCCTTCCAACTCAGTCTCCAGTCTCTCGGCGGCGTTGCCCAACGTCCATAGGAGTAGGTAGTATGCAGAGTCCATACCTGCCTTCCATAAATCCTCAACGCAACAAATCATGGATGGACAGAGAGCTCGTAGATGATCTTTTGGCAAATTTCCCATGATTTGCGTGAGAAAGCGAGGTTTAGAACCTAAAACCGAAACTACATGTTCGCACTGTTTGACGACAAACCTCTAGGGCATTGACTAACAATAATCATTCGCAAACGATACTCAGGAGCACTCTCTCTTGAGAAAAATACGAGAATTGGGAAATTCGCATCATAGGTTATAGGAGAATTAAGAAGCCGTCTTCCAACTCAGTCGCTAGTCTCTCGGCCGCGTTGCCCAACGTCCATAGGAGTAGGTGGTTTGCAGAGTCCACGCCCGCCTTCCATAAATCCTCAACGCAACAAATCATGGATGGACAGAGAGCTCGTAGATGATATTTTCGCAAAATTTCTTGGGCATTGATTAACAATAATCATTCGCAAATGATGCTCACGAGCGCTCTCTCTTGAGAGAGATAAGAGAACTCAAATATTCGCATCATAGGATATAGGAGCATTAAGAAGTCGCCCTCCAACTCAGTCGCCTGTCTCTCGGCCGCATTGCCCACCGTCCATAGGAGTAGGTGGTATGCAGAGTCCACACCTGCCTTCCATAAATCCTCAACGTAACAAATCATGGATTGACAGATAGCTCGTAGATGATTGTTTGACAAATTTCCAAGAGTTGCGTCAGAAAGCGAGGATTACACTTAAAACCGATACTGCGTGTTCGCACTGTTTGACGATTAACCTCTTGGGCATTGACTAACAATAGTCATTTGCAAACGATTCTTACGAGCGCTCTCTCTTGAGAGAGATAAGAGAAAAGGATCAACATTGAATATAGGTGTATTAAGAAGTCGCCCTCCAACTCAGTCGCCTGTCTCTCGCCCGCATTGCCCAACGTCCATAGGAGTAGGTGGTATGCAGAGTCCACACCTGCCTTCCATAAATCCTCAACGCAACAAATCATAGATGGGCAGAGAGCTCGTAGATGATCGATCTTTTGGCAAATTCCCCATGATTTTCGTGAGAATGCGAGGTTTAAAACCTTAACCCGAAACTACATGTTCGCACTGTTTGACGACAAACCTCTAGGGCATTGACTAACAATAGTCATTCGCAAACGATACTGAGGAGCACTCTCTCTTGAGATAAATACAAGAATTGGGAAATTCGCATTATAGGATATAGGAGCATTAAGAAGTCGCCCTCCAACTCAGTCGCCTGTCTCTCGGCCGCATTACCCAACGTCCATAGGAGTAGGTGGTTTGCAGAGTCGATACCTGCCTTCCATAAATCCTAAACGTAACAAATCATGGATTGACAGATAGCTCGTAGATGATCTTTTGGCAAATTTCCCATGATTTGCGTGAGAAAGCGAGGTTTAGAACCTAAAACCGAAACTACATGTTCGCACTGTTTGACGACAAACCTCTAGGGCATTGACTAACAATAATCATTCGCAAACGATACTCAGGAGCACTCTCTCTTGAGAAAAATACGAGAATTGAGAAATTCGCATCATAGGATATAGGAGAATTAAGAAGCCGCCTTCCAACTCAGTCGCCAGTCTCTCGGCCGCGTTGCCCAACGTCCATAGGAGTAGGTGGTATGCAGAGTCCACACCTGCCTTCCATAAATCCTCAACGCAACAAATCATAGAAGGGCAGAGAGCTCGTAGACGATCGATCTTTTGGCAAATTTCCCATGATTTGCGTGAGAAAGCGAGGTTTAGAACCTAAAACCGAAACTACATGTTCGCACTGTTTGACGACAAACCTCTAGGGCATTGACTAACAATAATCATTCGGAAACGATACTCAGGAGCACTCTCTCTTGAGTAAAATACGAGAATTGGGAAATTCGCATCATAGGATATAGGAGAATTAAGAAGCCGTCTTCCAACTCAGTCGCTAGTCTCTCGGCCGCGTTGCCCAACGTCCATAGGAGTAGGTGGTTTGCAGAGTCCACGCCCGCCTTCCATAAATCCTCAACGCAACAAATCATGGATGGACAGAGAGCTCGTAGATGATATTTTCGCAAAATTTCTTGGGCATTGATTAACAATAATCATTCGCAAACGATGCTCACGAGCGCTCTCTCTTGAGAGAGATAAGAGAACTCAAATATTCGCATCATAGGATATAGGAGCATTAAGAAGTCGCCCTCCAACTCAGTCGCCTGTCTCTCGGCCGCATTGCCCACCGTCCATAGGAGTAGGTGGTATGCAGAGTCCACACCTGCCTTCCATAAATCCTCAACGTAACAAATCATGGATTGACAGATAGCTCGTAGATGATTGTTTGACAAATTTCCAAGAGTTGCGTCAGAAAGCGAGGATTACACTTAAAACCGATACTGCGTGTTCGCACTGTTTGACGATTAACCTCTTGGGCATTGACTAACAATAGTCATTTGCAAACGATTCTTACGAGCGCTCTCTCTTGAGAGAGATAAGAGAAAAGGATCAACATTGAATATAGGTGTATTAAGAAGTCGCCCTCCAACTCAGTCGCCTGTCTCTCGCCCGCATTGCCCAACGTCCATAGGAGTAGGTGGTATGCAGAGTCCACACCTGCCTTCCATAAATCCTCAACGCAACAAATCATAGATGGGCAGAGAGCTCGTAGATGATCGATCTTTTGGCAAATTCCCCATGATTTTCGTGAGAATGCGAGGTTTAAAACCTAAACCCGAAACTACATGTTCGCACTGTTTGACGACAAACCTCTAGGGCATTGACTAACAATAGTCATTCGCAAACGATACTGAGGAGCACTCTCTCTTGAGATAAATACAAGAATTGGGAAATTCGCATTATAGGATATAGGAGCATTAAGAAGTCGCCCTCCAACTCAGTCGCCTGTCTCTCGGCCGCATTACCCAACGTCCATAGGAGTAGGTGGTTTGCAGAGTCGACACCTGCCTTCCATAAATCCTAAACGTAACAAATCATGGATTGACAGATAGCTCGTAGATGATCTTTTGGCAAATTTCCCATGATTTGCGTGAGAAAGCGAGGTTTAGAACCTAAAACCGAAACTACATGTTCGCACTGTTTGACGACAAACCTCTAGGGCATTGATTAACAATAATCATTCGCAAACGATGCTCACGAGCGCTCTCTCTTGAGAGAGATAAGAGAACTCAAATATTCGCATCATAGGATATAGGAGCATTAAGAAGTCGCCCCCCAACTCAGTCGCCTGTCTCTCGGCCGCATTGCCCACTGTCCATAGGAGTAGGTGGTATGCAGAGTCCACACCTGCCTTCCATAAATCCTCAACGCAACAAATCATAGAAGGGCAGAGAGCTCGTAGACGATCGATCTTTTGGCAAATTCCCCATGATTTTCGTGAGAATGCGAGGTTTAAAACCTAAACCCAAAACTACATGTTCGCACTGTTTGACGACAAACCTCTAGGGCATTGACTAACAATAGTCATTCGCAAACTATACTGAGGAGCACTCTCTCTTGAGATAAATACAAGAATTGGGAAATTCGCATTATAGGATATAGGAGCATTAAGAAGTCGCCCTCCAACTCAGTCGCCTGTCTCTCGGCCGCATTGCCCAACGTCCATAGGAGTAGGTGGTATGCAGAGTTCACACCTGCCTTCCATAAATCTTCAACGCAACAAATCATGGATGGGCACAGAGCTCGTAGATGATATTTTCGCAAATTTTGTTTGGGCATTGACTAACAATAGTCATTCGTAATCGATGCTCACGAGCGCTCTCTCTTGAAAGAGTTAAGAAAAATGGGAAATTCGCATCATAGGATATATGGTCATTAAGAAGTCGCCCTCCAAGTCAGTCGCCAGTCTCTCGGTCGCCTTGCCCAACGTCCATAGGAGTAGGTGGTTTGCAGAGTCCACACCTGCCTTCCATAAATCCTCAACGGAACAAATCATGGATTGACAGATAGCTCGTAGATGATTGTTTGACAAATTTCCAAGAGTTGCGTCAGAAAGCGAGGATTACACTTAAAACCGATACTATGTGTTCGCACTGTTTGACGATTAACCTCTTGGGCATTGACTAACAATAGTCATTTGCAAACGATTCTTACGAGCGCTCTCTCTTGAGAGAGATAAGAGAAAAGGATCAACATTGAATATAGGTGTATTAAGAAGTCGCCCCCCAACTCAGTCGCCTGTCTCTCGGCCGCATTGCCCACCGTCCATAGGAGTAGGTGGTATGCAGAGTCCACACCTGCCTTCCATAAATCCTCAACGCAACAAATCATGGATGGACAGAGAGCTCGTAGATGATATTTTCGCAAAATTTCGTGGGCATTGATTAACAATAATCATTCGCAAACGATGCTCACGAGCGCTCTCTCTTGAGAGAGATAAGAGAACTCAAATATTCGCATCATAGGATATAGGAGCATTAAGAAGTCGCCCCCCAACTCAGTCGCCTGTCTCTCGGCCGCATTACCCACCGTCCATAGGAGTAGGTGGTATGCAGAGTCCACACCTGCCTTCCATAAATCCTCAACGCAACAAATCATAGATGGGCAGAGAGCTCGTAGATGATCGATCTTTTGGCAAATTCCCCATGATTTTCGTGAGAATGCGAGGTTTAAAACCTAAACCCGAAACTATATGTTCGCACTGTTTGAAGTCAAACCTCTAGGGCATTGACTAACAATAATCATTCGCAAACGATACTCAGGAGCACTCTCTCTTGAGAAAAATACGAGAATTGGGAAATTCGCATCATAGGATATAGGAGTATTTAGAAGCCGCCTTCCAACTCAGTCTCCAGTCTCTCGGCCGCGTTGCCCAACGTCCATAGGAGTAGGTAGTATGCAGAGTCCATACCTGCCTTCCATAAATCCTCAACGCAACAAATCATGGATGGACAGAGAGCTCGTAGATGATCTTTTGGCAAATTTCCCATGATTTGCGTGAGAAAGCGAGGTTTAGAACCTAAAACCGAAACTACATGTTCGCACTGTTTGACGACAAACCTCTAGGGCATTGACTAACAATAATCATTCGCAAACGATACTCAGGAGCACTCTCTCTTGAGAAAAATACGAGAATTGGGAAATTCGCATCATAGGATATAGGAGAATTAAGAAGCCGTCTTCCAACTCAGTCGCTAGTCTCTCGGCCGCATTGCCCAACGTCCATAGGAGTAGGTGGTATGCAGAGTCCACACCTGCCTTCCATAAATCCTCAACGCAACAAATCATAGATGGGCAGAGAGCTCGTAGATGATCGATCTTTTGGCAAATTCCCCATGATTTTCGTGAGAATGCGAGGTTTAAAACCTAAACCCGAAACTATATGTTCGCACTGTTTGAAGTCAAACCTCTAGGGCATTGACTAACAATAATCATTCGCAAACGATACTCAGGAGCACTCTCTCTTGAGAAAAATACGAGAATTGGGAAATTCGCATCATAGGATATAGGAGTATTTAGAAGCCGCCTTCCAACTCAGTCTCCAGTCTCTCGGCCGCGTTGCCCAACGTCCATAGGAGTAGGTGGTATGCAGAGTCCATACCTGCCTTCCATAAATCCTCAACGCAACAAATCATGGATGGACAGAGAGCTCGTAGATGATCTTTTGGCAAATTTCCCATGATTTGCGTGAGAAAGCGAGGTTTAGAACCTAAAACCGAAACTACATGTTCGCACTGTTTGACGACAAACCTCTAGGGCATTGACTAACAATAATCATTCGCAAACGATACTCAGGAGCACTCTCTCTTGAGAAAAATACGAGAATTGGGAAATTCGCATCATAGGATATAGGAGAATTAAGAAGCCGTCTTCCAACTCAGTCGCTAGTCTCTCGGCCGCATTGCCCAACGTCCATAGGAGTAGGTGGTATGCAGAGTCCACACCTGCCTTCCATAAATCCTCAACGCAACAAATCATAGATGGGCAGAGAGCTCGTAGATGATCGATCTTTTGGCAAATTCCCCATGATTTTCGTGAGAATGCGAGGTTTAAAACCTAAACCCGAAACTACATGTTCGCACTGTTTGACGACAAACCTCTAGGGCATTGACTAACAATAGTCATTCGCAAACGATACTGAGGAGCACCCTCTCTTGAGATAAATACAAGAATTGGGAAATTCGCATTATAGGATATAGGAGCATTAAGAAGTCGCCCTCCAACTCAGTCGCCTGTCTCTCGGCCGCATTACCCAACGTCCATAGGAGTAGGTGGTTTGCAGAGCCCACGCCCGCCTTCCATAAATCCTCAACGCAACAAATCATGGATGGACAGAGAGCTCGTAGATGATATTTTCGCAAAATTTCTTGGGCATTGATTAACAATAATCATTCGCAAACGATGCTCACGAGCGCTCTCTCTTGAGAGAGATAAGAGACCTCAAATATTCGCATCATAGGATATAGGAGCATTAAGAAGTCGCCCTCCAACTCAGTCGCCTGTTTTTCGGCCGCATTGCCCACCGTCCATAGGAGTAGGTGGTATGCAGAGTCCACACCTGCCTTCCATAAATCCTCAACGCAACAAATCATAGATGGGCAGAGAGCTCGTAGATGATCGATCTTTTGGCAAATTCCCCATGATTTTCGTGAGAATGCGAGGTTTAAAACCTAAACCCGAAACTATATGTTCGCACTGTTTGAAGTCAAACCTCTAGGGCATTGACTAACAATAATCATTCGCAAACGATACTCAGGAGCACTCTCTCTTGAGAAAAATACGAGAATTGGGAAATTCGTATCATAGGATATAGGAGTATTTAGAAGCCGCCTTCCAACTCAGTCTCCAGTCTCTCGGCCGCGTTGCCCAACGTCCATAGGAGTAGGTAGTATGCAGAGTCCATACCTGCCTTCCATAAATCCTCAACGCAACAAATCATGGATGGACAGAGAGCTCGTAGATGATCTTTTGGCAAATTTCCCATGATTTGCGTGAGAAAGCGAGGTTTAGAACCTAAAACCGAAACTACATGTTCGCACTGTTTGACGACAAACCTCTAGGGCATTGACTAACAATAATCATTCGCAAACGATACTCAGGAGCACTCTCTCTTGAGAAAAATACGAGAATTGGGAAATTCGCATCATAGGATATAGGAGAATTAAGAAGCCGTCTTCCAACTCAGTCGCTAGTCTCTCGGCCGCGTTGCCCAACGTCCATAGGAGTAGGTGGTTTGCAGAGTCCACGCCCGCCTTCCATAAATCCTCAACGCAACAAATCATGGATGGACAGAGCTGGTAGATGATATTTTCGCAAAATTTCTTGGGCATTGATTAACAATAATCATTCGCAAACGATGCTCACGAGCGCTCTCTCTTGAGAGAGATAAGAGAACTCAAATATTCGCATCATAGGATATAGGAGCATTAAGAAGTCGCCCTCCAACTCAGTCGCCTGTTTTTCGGCCGCATTGCCCACCGTCCATAGGAGTAGGTGGTATGCAGAGTCCACACCTGCCTTCCATAAATCCTCAACGCAACAAATCATAGATGGGCAGAGAGCTCGTAGATGATCGATCTTTTGGCAAATTCCCCATGATTTTCGTGAGAATGCGAGGTTTAAAACCTAAACCCGAAACTATATGTTCGCACTGTTTGAAGTCAAACCTCTAGGGCATTGACTAACAATAATCATTCGCAAACGATACTCAGGAGCACTCTCTCTTGAGAAAAATACGACAATTGGGAAATTCGCATCAAAGGATATAGGAGTATTTAGAAGCCGCCTTCCAACTCAGTCTCCAGTCTCTCGGCCGCGTTGCCCAACGTCCATAGGAGTAGGTAGTATGCAGAGTCCATACCTGCCTTCCATAAATCCTCAACGCAACAAATCATGGATGGACAGAGAGCTCGTAGATGATCTTTTGGCAAATTTCCCATGATTTGCGTGAGAAAGCGAGGTTTAGAACCTAAAACCGAAACTACATGTTCGCACTGTTTGACGACAAACCTCTAGGGCATTGACTAACAATAATCATTCGCAAACGATACTCAGGAGCACTCTCTCTTGAGAGAGATAAGAGAAAAGGATCAACATTGAATATAGATGTATTAAGAAGTCGCCCTCCAACTCAGTCGCCTGTCTCTCGGCCGCATTGCCCAACGTCCATAGGAGTAGATGGTTTGCAGAGTCCACGCCCGCCTTCCATAAATCCTCAACGCAACAAATCATGGATGGACAGAGAGCTCGTAGATGATATTTTCGCAAAATTTCTTGGGCATTGACTAACAATAATCATTCGCAAACGATACTCAGGAGCACTCTCTCTTGAGAAAAATACGAGAATTGGGAAATTCGCATCATAGGATATAGGAGAATTAAGAAGCCGTCTTCCAACTCAGTCGCTAGTCTCTCGGCCGCGTTGCCCAACGTCCATAGGAGTAGGTGGTTTGCAGAGTCCACGCCCGCCTTCCATAAATCCTCAACGTAACAAATCATGGATTGACAGATAGCTCGTAGATGATTTTTTGACAAATTTCCAAGAGTTGCGTCAGAAAGCGAGGATTACACTTAAAACCGATACTGCGTGTTCGCACTGTTTGACGATTAACCTCTTGGGCATTGACTAACAATAGTCATTTGCAAACGATTCTTACGAGCGCTCTCTCTTGAGAGAGATAAGAGAAAAGGATCAACATTGAATATAGGTGTATTAAGAAGTCGCCCTCCAACTCAGTCGCCTGTCTCTCGGCCGCATTGCCCAACGTCCATAGGAGTAGGTGGTATGCAGAGTTCACACCTGCCTTCCATAAATCCTCAACGCAACAAATCATGGATGGACAGAGAGCTCGTAGATGATATTTTCGCAATATTTCTTGGGCATTGATTAACAATAATCATTCGCAAACGATGCTCACGAGCGCTCTCTCTTGAGAGAGATAAGAGAACTCAAATATTCGCATCATAGGATATAGGAGCATTAAGAAGTCGCCCCCCAACTCAGTCGCCTGTCTCTCGGCCGCATTGCCCACCGTCCATAGGAGTAGGTGGTATGCAGAGTCCACACCTGCCTTCCATAAATCCTCAACGCAACAAATCATAGAAGGGCAGAGAGCTCGTAGACGATCGATCTTTTGGCAAATTCCCCATGATTTTCGTGAGAATGCGAGGTTTAAAACCTAAACCCGAAACTATATGTTCGCACTGTTTGAAGTCAAACCTCTAGGGCATTGACTAACAATAATCATTCGCAAACGATACTCAGGAGCACTCTCTCTTGAGAAAAATACGAGAATTGGGAAATTCGCATCATAGGATATAGGAGTATTTAGAAGCCGTCTTCCAACTCAGTCGCTAGTCTCTCGGCCGCGTTGCCCAACGTCCATAGGAGTAGGTGGTTTGCAGAGTCCACGCCCGCCTTCCATAACTCCTCAACGTAACAAATCATGGATTGACAGATAGCTCGTAGATGATTGTTTGACAAATTTCCAAGAGTTGCGTCAGAAAGCGAGGATTACACTTAAAACCGATACTGCGTGTTCGCACTGTTTGACGATTAACCTCTTGGGCATTGACTAACAATAGTCATTTGCAAACGATTCTTACGAGCGCTCTCTCTTGAGAGAGATAAGAGAAAAGGATCAACATTGAATATAGGTGTATTAAGAAGTCGCCCTCCAACTCAGTCGCCTGTCTCTCGGCCGCATTGCCCAACGTCCATAGGAGTAGGTGGTATGCAGAGTTCACACCTGCCTTCCATAAATCCTCAACGCAACAAATCATGGATGGACAGAGAGCTCGTAGATGATATTTTCGCAATATTTCTTGGGCATTGATTAACAATAATCATTCGCAAACGATGCTCACGAGCGCTCTCTCTTGAGAGAGATAAGAGAACTCAAATATTCGCATCATAGGATATAGGAGCATTAAGAAGTCGCCCCCCAACTCAGTCGCCTGTCTCTCGGCCGCATTGCCCACCGTCCATAGGAGTAGGTGGTATGCAGAGTCCACACCTGCCTTCCATAAATCCTCAACGCAACAAATCATAGAAGGGCAGAGAGCTCGTAGACGATCGATCTTTTGGCAAATTCCCCATGATTTTCGTGAGAATGCGAGGTTTAAAACCTAAACCCGAAACTATATGTTCGCACTGTTTGAAGTCAAACCTCTAGGGCATTGACTAACAATAATCATTCGCAAACGATACTCAGGAGCACTCTCTCTTGAGAAAAATACGAGAATTGGGAAATTCGCATCATAGGATATAGGAGTATTTAGAAGCCGCCTTCCAACTCAGTCTCCAGTCTCTCGGCCGCGTTGCCCAACGTCCATAGGAGTAGGTAGTATGCAGAGTCCATACCTGCCTTCCATAAATCCTCAACGCAACTAATCATGGATGGACAGAGAGCTCGTAGATGATCTTTTGGCAAATTTCCCATGATTTGCGTGAGAAAGCGAGGTTTAGAACCTAAAACCGAAACTACATGTTCGCACTGTTTGACGACAAACCTCTAGGGCATTGACTAACAATAATCATTCGCAAACGATACTCAGGAGCACTCTCTCTTGAGAAAAATACGAGAATTGGGAAATTCGCATCATAAGATATAGGAGAATTAAGAAGCCGTCTTCCAACTCAGTCGCTAGTCTCTCGGCCGCGTTGCCCAACGTCCATAGGAGTAGGTGGTTTGCAGAGTCCACGCCCGCCTTCCATAAATCCTCAACGCAACAAATCATGGATGGACAGAGAGCTCGTAGATGATATTTTCGCAAAATTTCTTGGGCATTGACTAACAATAATCATTCGCAAACGATACTCAGGAGCACTCTCTCTTGAGAAAAATACGAGAATTGGGAAATTCGCATCATAGGATATAGGAGAATTAAGAAGCCGTCTTCCAACTCAGTCGCTAGTCTCTCGGTCGCCTTGCCCAACGTCCATAGGAGTAGGTGGTTTGCAGAGTCACCACCCGCATTCCATAAATCGTCAACGCAACAAATCATGGATGGACAGAGAGCTCGTAGATGATTGTTTGACAAATTTCCAAGAGTTGCGTCAGAAAGCGAGGATTACACTTAAAACCGATACTGCGTGTTCGCACTGTTTGACGATTAACCTCTTGGGCATTGACTAACAATAGTCATTTGCAAACGATTCTTACGAGCGCTCTCTCTTGAGAGAGATAAGAGAAAAGGATCAACATTGAATATAGGTGTATTAAGAAGTCGCCCTCCAACTCAGTCGCCTGTCTCTCGGCCGCATTGCCCAACGTCCATAGGAGTAGGTGGTATGCAGAGTTCACACCTGCCTTCCATAAATCCTCAACGCAACAAATCATGGATGGACAGAGAGCTCGTAGATGATATTTTCGCAAAATTTCTTGGGCATTGATTAACAATAATCATTCGCAAACGATGCTCACGAGCGCTCTCTCTTGAGAGAGATAAGAGAACTCAAATATTCGCATCATAGGATATAGGAGCATTAAGAAGTCGCCCCCCAACTCAGTCGCCTGTCTCTCGGCCGCATTGCCCACCGTCCATAGGAGTAGGTGGTATGCAGAGTCCACACCTGCCTTCCATAAATCCTCAACGCAACAAATCATAGAAGGGCAGAGAGCTCGTAGACGATCGATCTTTTGGCAAATTCCCCATGATTTTCGTGAGAATGCGAGGTTTAAAACCTAAACCCGAAACTATATGTTCGCACTGTTTGAAGTCAAACCTCTAGGGCATTGACTAACAATAATCATTCGCAAACGATACTCAGGAGCACTCTCTCTTGAGAAAAATACGACAATTGGGAAATTCGCATCAAAGGATATAGGAGTATTTAGAAGCCGCCTTCCAACTCAGTCTCCAGTCTCTCGGCCGCGTTGCCCAACGTCCATAGGAGTAGGTAATATGCAGAGTCCATACCTGCCTTCCATAAATCCTCAACGCAACAAATCATGGATGGACAGAGAGCTCGTAGATGATCTTTTGGCAAATTTCCCATGATTTGCGTGAGAAAGCGAGGTTTAGAACCTAAAACCGAAACTACATGTTCGCACTGTTTGACGACAAACCTCTAGGGCATTGACTAACAATAATCATTCGCAAACGATACTCAGGAGCACTCTCTCTTGAGAAAAATACGAGAATTGGGAAATTCGCATCATAGGATATAGGAGAATTAAGAAGCCGTCTTCCAACTCAGTCGCTAGTCTCTCGGCCGCGTTGCCCAACGTCCATAGGAGTAGGTGGTTTGCAGAGTCCACGCCCGCCTTCCATAAATCCTCAACGCAACAAATCATGGATGGACAGAGAGCTCGTAGATGATATTTTCGCAAAATTTCTTGGGCATTGATTAACAATAATCATTCGCAAACGATGCTCATGAGCGCTCTCTCTTGAGAGAGATAAGAGACCTCAAATATTCGCATCATAGGATATAGGAGCATTAAGAAGTCGCCCTCCAACTCAGTCGCCTGTTTTTCGGCCGCATTGCCCACCGTCCATAGGAGTAGGTGGTATGCAGAGTCCACACCTGCCTTCCATAAATCCTCAACGCAACAAATCATAGATGGGCAGAGAGCTCGTAGATGATCGATCTTTTGGCAAATTCCCCATGATTTGCGTGAGAAAGCGAGGTTTAGAACCTAAAACCGAAACTACATGTTCGCACTGTTTGACGACAAACCTCTAGGGCATTGACTAACAATAATCATTCGCAAACGATACTCAGGAGCACTCTCTCTTGAGAAAAATACGAGAATTGGGAAATTCGCATCATAGGATATAGGAGAATTAAGAAGCCGTCTTCCAACTCAGTCGCTAGTCTCTCGGCCGCGTTGCCCAACGTCCATAGGAGTAGGTGGTTTGCAGAGTCCACGCCCGCCTTCCATAACTCCTCAACGTAACAAATCATGGATTGACAGATAGCTCGTAGATGATTGTTTGACAAATTTCCAAGAGTTGCGTCAGAAAGCGAGGATTACACTTAAAACCGATACTGCGTGTTCGCACTGTTTGACGATTAACCTCTTGGGCATTGACTAACAATAGTCATTTGCAAACGATTCTTACGAGCGCTCTCTCTTGAGAGAGATAAGAGAAAAGGATCAACATTGAATATAGGTGTATTAAGAAGTCGCCCTCCAACTCAGTCGCCTGTCTCTCGGCCGCATTGCCCAACGTCCATAGGAGTAGGTGGTATGCAGAGTTCACACCTGCCTTCCATAAATCCTCAACGCAACAAATCATGGATGGACAGAGAGCTCGTAGATGATATTTTCGCAAAATTTCTTGGGCATTGATTAACAATAATCATTCGCAAACGATGCTCACGAGCGCTCTCTCTTGAGAGAGATAAGAGAACTCAAATATTCGCATCATAGGATATAGGAGCATTAAGAAGTCGCCCTCCAACTCAGTCGCCTGTCTCTCGGCCGCATTGCCCACCGTCCATAGGAGTAGGTGGTATGCAGAGTCCACACCTGCCTTCCATAAATCCTCAACGTAACAAATCATGGATTGACAGATAGCTCGTAGATGATTGTTTGACAAATTTCCAAGAGTTGCGTCAGAAAGCGAGGATTACACTTAAAACCGATACTGCGTGTTCGCACTGTTTGACGATTAACCTCTTGGGCATTGGCTAACAATAGTCATTCGCAAACGATACTGAGGAGCACTCTCTCTTGAGATAAATACAAGAATTGGGAAATTCGCATTATAGGATATAGGAGCATTAAGAAGTCGCCCTCCAACTCAGTCGCCTGTCTCTCGGCCGCATTACCCAACGTCCATAGGAGTAGGTGGTTTGCAGAGTCGACACCTGACTTTCATAAATCCTCAACGTAACAAATCATGGATTGACAGATAGCTCGTAGATGATCTTTTGGCAAATTTCCCATGATTTGCGTGAGAAAGCGAGGTTTAGAACCTAAAACCGAAACTACATGTTCGCACTGTTTGACGACAAACCTCTAGGGCATTGACTAACAATAATCATTCGCAAACGATACTCAGGAGCACTCTCTCTTGAGAAAAATACGAGAATTGGGAAATTCGCATCATAGGATATAGGAGAATTAAGAAGCCGCCTTCCAACTCAGTCGCCAGTCTCTCGGCCGCGTTGCCCAACGTCCATAGGAGTAGGTGGTTTGCAGAGTTCACACCTGCCTTCCATAAATCCTCAACGTAACAAATAATGGATTGACAGATAGCTCGTAGATGATTGTTTGACAAATTTCCAAGAATTGCGTCAGAAAGCGAGGAATACACTTAAAACCGATACTGCGTGTTCGCACTGTTTGACGATTAACCTCTTGGGCATTGGCTAACAATAGTCATTTGCAAACGATTCTTACGAGCGCTCTCTCTTGAGAGAGATAAGAGAAAAGGATCAACATTGAATATAGGTGTATTAAGAAGTCGCCCTCCAACTCAGTCGCCTGTCTCTCGGCCGCATTGCCCAACGTCCATAGGAGTAGGTGGTATGCAGAGTCCACACCTGGCTTCCATAAATCCTCAACGCAACAAATCATAGATGGGCAGAGAGCTCGTAGATGATCGATCTTTTGGCAAATTCCCCATGATTTTCGTGAGAATGCGAGGTTTAAAACCTAAACCCGAAACTACATGTTCGCACTGTTTGACGACAAACCTCTAGGGCATTGACTAACAATAGTCATTCGCAAACGATACTGAGGAGCACTCTCTCTTGAGATAAATACAAGAATTGGGAAATTCGCATTATAGGATATAGGAGCATTAAGAAGTCGCCCTCCAACTCAGTCGCCTGTCTCTCGGCCGCATTACCCAACGTCCATAGGAGTAGGTGGTTTGCAGAGTCGACACCTGCCTTCTATAAATCCTCAACGTAACAAATCATGGATTGACAGATAGCTCGTAGATGATCTTTTGGCAAATTTCCCATGATTTGCGTGAGAAAGCGAGGTTTAGAACCTAAAACCGAAACTACATGTTCGCACTGTTTGACGACAAACCTCTAGGGCATTGACTAACAATAATCATTCGCAAACGATACTTAGGAGCACTCTCTCTTGAGAAAAATACGAGAATTGGGAAATTCGCATCATAGGATATAGGAGAATTAAGAAGCCGCCTTTCAACTCAGTCGCCAGTCTCTCGGTCGTCTTGCCCAACGTCCATAGGAGTAGGTGGTTTGCAGAGTTCACACCTGCCTTCCATAAATCCTCAACGTAACAAATCATGGATTGACAGATAGCTCGTAGATGATTGTTTGACAAATTTCCAAGAGTTGCGTCAGAAAGCGAGGAATACACTTAAAACCGACAGTGCGTGTTCGCACTGTTTGACGATTAACCTCTTGGGCATTGACTAACAATAGTCATTTGCAAACGATTCTTACGAGCGCTCTCTCTTGAGAGAGATAAGAGAAAAGGATCAACATTGAATATAGGTGTATTAAGAAGTCGCCCTCCAACTCAGTCGCCTGTCTCTCGGCCGCATTACCCAACGTCCATAGGAGTAGGTGGTTTGCAGAGTCGACACCTGCCTTCTATAAATCCTCAACGTAACAAATCATGGATTGACAGATAGCTCGTAGATGATCTTTTGGCAAATTCCCCATGATTTTCGTGAGAATGCGAGATTTAAAACCTAAACCCGAAACTACATGTTCGCACTGTTTGACGACAAACCTCTAGGGCATTGACTAACAATAGTCATTCGCAAACGATACTGAGGAGCACTCTCTCTTGAGATAAATACAAGAATTGGGAAATTCGCATTATAGGATATAGGAGCATTAAGAAGTCGCCCTCCAACTCAGTCGCCTGTCTCTCGGCCGCATTACCCAACGTCCATAGGAGTAGGTGGTTTGCAGAGTCGACACCTGCCTTCTATAAATCCTCAACGTAACAAATCATGGATTGACAGATAGCTCGTAGATGATCTTTTGGCAAATTCCCCATGATTTTCGTGAGAATGCGAGGTTTAAAACCTAAACCCGAAACTACATGTTCGCACTGTTTGACGACAAACCTCTAGGGCATTGACTAACAATAGTCATTCGCAAACGATACTGAGGAGCACTCTCTCTTGAGATAAATACAAGAATTGGGAAATTCGCATTATAGGATATAGGAGCATTAAGAAGTCGCCCTCCAACTCAGTCGCCTGTCTCTCGGCCGCATTACCCAACGTCCATAGGAGTAGGTGGTTTGCAGAGTCGACATCTGCCTTCCATAAATCCTCAACGTAACAAATCATGGATTGACAGATAGCTCGTAGATGATCTTTTGGCAAATTTCCCATGATTTGCGTGAGAAAGCGAGGTTTAGAACCTAAAACCGAAACTACATGTTCGCACTGTTTGACGACAAACCTCTAGGGCATTGACTAACAAAAATCAATCGCAAACGATACTTAGGAGCACTCTCTCTTGAGAAAAATACGAGAATTGGGAAATTCGCATCATAGGATATAGGAGAATTAAGAAGCCGCCTTCCAACTCAGTCGCCAGTCTCTCGGTCGTCTTGCCCAACGTCCATAGGAGTAGGTGGTTTGCAGAGTTCACACCTGCCTTCCATAAATCCTCAACGCAACAAATCATGGATGGACAGAGAGCTCGTAGATGATATTTTCGCAAAATTTCTTTGGGCATTGACTAACAATAGTCATTCGTAAACGATGCTCACGAGCGCTCTCTCTTGAAAGAGTTAAGAAAAATGGGAAATTCGCATCATAGGATATATGGTCATTAAGAAGTCGCCCTCCAAGTCAGTCGCCAGTCTCTCGGTCGCCTTGCCCAACGTCCGTAGGAGTAGGTGGTTTGCAGAGTCCACACCTGCCTTCCATAAATCCTCAACGGAACAAATCATGGATTGACAGATAGCTCGTAGATGATTGTTTGACAAATTTCCAAGAGTTGCGTCAGAAAGCGAGGATTACACATAAACCGATACTGTGTGTTCGCACTGTTTGACGATTAACCTCTTGGGCATTGACTAACAATAGTCATTTGCAAACGATTCTTACGAGCGCTCTCTCTTGAGAGAGATAAGAGAAAAGGATCAACATTGAATATAGGTGTATTAAGAAGTCGCCCCCCAACTCAGTCGCCTGTCTCTCGGCCGCATTGCCCATCGTCCATAGGAGTAGGTGGTATGCAGAGTCCACACCTGCCTTCCATAAATCCTCAACGCAACAAATCATGGATGGACAGAGAGCTCGTAGATGATATTTTCGCAAAATTTCTTGGGCATTGATTAACAATAATCATTCGCAAACGATGCTCACGAGCGCTCTCTCTTGAGAGAGATAAGAGAACTCAAATATTCGCATCATAGGATATAGGAGCATTAAGAAGTCGCCCCCCAACTCAGTCGCCTGTCTCTCGGCCGCATTGCCCACCGTCCATAGGAGTAGGTGGTATGCAGAGTCCACACCTGCCTTCCATAAATCCTCAACGCAACAAATCATAGATGGGCAGAGATCTCGTAGATGATCGATCTTTTGGCAAATTCCCCATGATTTTCATGAGAATGTGAGGTTTAAAACCTAAACCCGAAACTATATGTTCGCACTGTTTGACGACAAACCTCTAGGGCATTGACTAACAATAGTCATTCGCAAACGATACTGAGGAGCACTCTCTCTTGAGATAAATACAAGAATTGGGAAATTCGCATCATAGGATATAGGAGCATTAAGAAGTCGCCCCCCAACTCAGTCGCCTGTCTCTCGGCCGCATTGCCCAACGTCCATAGGAGTAGGTGGTATGCAGAGTTCACACCTGCCTTCCATAAATCCTCAACGCAACAAATCATGGATGGGCACAGAGCTCGTAGATGATATTTTCGCAAAATTTCTTGGGCATTGATTAACAATAATTATTCGCAAACGATGCTCACGAGCGCTCTCTCTTGAAAGAGTTAAGAAAAATGGGAAATTCGCATCATAGGATATATGGGCATTAAGAAGTCGCCCTCCAACTCAGTCGCCTGTCTCTCGGCCGCATTGCCCACCGTCCATAGGAGTAGGTGGTATGCAGAGTCCACACCTGCCTTCCATAAATCCTCAACGCAACAAATCATAGATGGGCAGAGAGCTCGTAGATGATCGATCTTTTGGCAAATTTCCCATGATTTTCGTGAGAATGCGAGGTTTAAAACCTAAACCCGAAACTACATGTTCGCACTGTTTGACGACAAACCTCTAGGGTATTGACTAACGAAAGTCATTCGCAAACGATACTGAGGAGCACTCTCTCTTGAGATAAATACAAGAATTGGGAAATTCGCATTATAGGATATAGGAGCATTAAGAAGCCGCCTTCCAACTCAGTCGCCAGTCTCTCGGCCGCGTTGCCCAACGTCCATAGGAGTAGGTGGTTTGCAAAGTCCATACCTGCCTTCCATAAATCCTCAACGCAACAAATCATGGATGGACAGAGAGCTCGTAGATGATTGATCTTTTGGAAAATTCCCCAAGATTTTCATGAAAATGCGAGGTTTAAAACCTAAACCCGAAACTACATGTTCGCACTGTTTGACGACAAACCTCTAGGGCATTGACTAACAATAGTCATTCGCAAACTATACTGAGGAGCACTCTCTCTTGAGATAAATACAAGAATTGGGAAATTCGCATTATAGGATATAGGAGCATTAAGAAGTCGCCCTCCAACTCAGTCGCCTGTCTCTCGGCCGCATTGCCCAACGTTCATAGGAGTAGGTGGTATGCAGAGTTCACACCTGCCTTCCATAAATCTTCAACGCAACAAATCATGGATGGGCACAGAGCTCGTAGATGATATTTTCGCAAATTTTCTTTGGGCATTGACTAACAATAGTCATTCGTAAACGATGCTCACGAGCGCTCTCTCTTGAAAGAGTTAAGAAAAATGGGAAATTCGCATCATAGGATATATGGTCATTAAGAAGTCGCCCTCCAAGTCAGTCGCCAGTCTCTCGGTCGCCTTGCCCAACGTCCATAGGAGTAGGTGGTATGCAGAGTTCACACCTGCCTTCCATAAATCTTCAACGCAACAAATCATGGATGGGCACAGAGCTCGTAGATGATATTTTCGCAAATTTTCTTTGGGGATTGACTAACAATAGTCATTCGTAAACGATGCTCACAAGCGCTCTCTCTTGAAAGAGTTAAGAAAAATGGGAAATTCGCATCATAGGATATATGGGCATTAAGAAGTCGCCCTCCAACTCAGTCGCCTGTCTCTCGGCCGCATTGCCCACCGTCCATAGAAGTAGGTGGTTTGCAGAGTCCACACCTGCCTTCCATAAATCCTCAACGGAACAAATCATGGATTGACAGATAGCTCGTAGATGATTGTTTGACAAATTTCCAAGAGTTGCGTCAGAAAGCGAGGATTACACTTAAAACCGATACTGTGTGTTCGCACTGTTTGACGATTAACCTCTTGGGCATTGACTAACAATAGTCATTTGCAAACGATTCTTACGAGCGCTCTCTCTTGAGAGAGATAAGAGAAAAGGATCAACATTGAATATAGGTGTATTAAGAAGTCGCCCCCCAACTCAGTCGCCTGTCTCTCGGCCGCATTGCCCACCGTCCATAGGAGTAGGTGGTATGCAGAGTCCACACCTGCCTTCCATAAATCCTCAACGCAACAAATCATGGATGGACAGAGAGCTCGTAGATGATCTTTTGGCAAATTTCCCATGATTTGCGTGAGAAAGCGAGGTTTAGAACCTAAAACCGAAACTACATGTTCGCACTGTTTGACGACAAACCTCTAGCGCATTGACTAACAATAATCATTCGCAAACGATACTCAGGAGCACTCTCTCTTGAAAAAAATACGAGAATTGGGAAATTCGCATCATAGGATATAGGAGTATTAAGAAGCCGCTTTCCAACTCAGTCGCCAGTCTCTCGGCCGCGTTGCCCAACGTCCATAGGAGTAGGTGGTTTGCAGAGTCCACACCTGCCTTCTATAAATCCTCAACGTAACAAATCATGGATTGACAGATAGCCCGTAGATGATTGTTTGACAAATTTCCAAGAGTTGCGTCAGAAAGCGACGATTACACTTAAAACCGATACTGCGTGTTCGCACTGTTTGACGATTAACCTCTTGGGCATTGACTATCAATAGTCATTTGCAAACGATTCTTACGAGCGCTCTCTCTTGAGAGAGATAAGAGAAAAGGATCAACATTGAATATAGGTGTATTAAGAAGTCGCCCCCCAACTCAGTCGCCTGTCTCTCGGCCGCATTGCCCACCGTCCATAGGAGTAGGTGGTATGCAGAGTCCACACCTGCCTTCCATAAATCCTCAACGCAACAAATCATGGATGGACAGAGAGCTCGTAGATGATATTTTCGCAAAATTTCTTGGGCATTGATTAACAATAATCATTCGCAAACGATGCTCACGAGCGCTCTCTCTTGAGAGAGATAAGAGAACTCAAATATTCGCATCATAGGATATAGGAGCATTAAGAAGTCGCCCCCCAACTCAGTCGCCTGTCTCTCGGCCGCATTGCCCACCGTCTATAGGAGTAGGTGGTATGCAGAGTCCACACCTGCCTTCCATAAATCCTCAACGCAACAAATCATAGATGGGCAGAGAGCTCGTAGATGATCGATCTTTTGGCAAATTTCCCATGATTTTCGTGAGAATGCGAGGTTTAAAACCTAAACCCGAAACTACATGTTCGCACTGTTTGACGACAAACCTCTAGGGTATTGACTAACGAAAGTCATTCGCAAACGATACTGAGGAGCACTCTCTCTTGAGATAAATACAAGACTTGGGAAATTCGCATTATAGGATATAGGAGCATTAAGAAGTCGCCCTCCAACTCAGTCGCCTGTCTCTCGGCCGCCTTACCCAACGTCCATAGGAGTAGGTGGTATGCAGAGTCCACACCTGCCTTCCATAAATCCTCAACGCAACAAATCATAGATGGGCAGAGAGCTCGTAGATGATCGATCTTTTGGCAAATTCCCCATGATTTTCATGAGAATGTGAGGTTTAAAACCTAAACCCGAAATTATATGTTCGCACTGTTTGACGACAAACCTCTAGGGCATTGACTAACGAAAGTCATTCGCAAACGATACTCCAACTCAGTCGCCTGTCTCTCGGCCGCATTGCCCAACTTCCATAGGAGTAGGTGGTATGCAGAGTTCACACCTGCCTTCCATAAATCCTCAACGCAACAAATCATGGATGGGCACAGAGCTCGTAGATGATATTTTCGCAAAGTTTCTTTGGGCATTGACTAACAATAGTCATTCGTAAACGATGCTCACGAGCGCTCTCTCTTGAAAGAGTTAAGAAAAATGGGAAATTCGCATCATAGGATATATGGGCATTAAGAAGTCGCCCTCCAACTCAGTCGCCTGCCTCTCGGCCGCATTGCCCACCGTCCATAGGAGTAGGTGGTATCAACGCAACAAATCATAGATGGGCAGAGAGCTCGTAGATGATCGATCTTTTGGCAAATTTCCCATGATTTTCGTGAGAATGCGAGGTTTAAAACCTAAACCCGAAACTACATGTTCGCACTGTTTGACGACAAACCTCTAGGGTATTGACTAACGAAAGTCATTCGCAAACGATACTGAGGAGCACTCTCTCTTGAGATAAATACAAGAATTGGGAAATTCGCATTATAGGATATAGGAGCATTAAGAAGCCGCCTTCCAACTCAGTCGCCAGTCTCTCGGCCGCGTTGCCCAACGTCCATAGGAGTAGGTGGTTTGCAGAGTCCATACCTGCCTTCCATAAATCCTCAACGCAACAAATCATGGATGGACAGAGAGCTCGTAGATGATTGATCTTTTGGAAAATTCCCCAAGATTTTCATGAAAAAGCGAGGTTTAAAACCTAAACCCGAAACTACATGTTCGCAATGTTTGACGACAAACCTCAAGGGCATTGATTAACAATAGTCATTCGCAAACTATGCTCACTAGCGCTCTCTCTTGAGAGAGATAAGAAAAATGGGAAATTCGCATCATAGGATATAGGAGCATTAAGAAGTCGCCCTTCAACTCAGTCGCCACTCTCTCGGCCGCGTTGCCAAACGTCCATAGGAGTGGGTGGTGTGCAGAGTCCACACCCACCATCCATAAATCCTCAACGCAACAAATCATAGATGGACAGCGAGCTCGTAGATGATCGATCTTTTGGAAAATTCCCCATGATTTTCGTGAGAAAGCGAGGTTTAGAACCTAAAACCGAAACTACATGTTCGCAATGTTTGACGACAAACCTCTAGGGCATTGACTAACAATAATCATTCGCAAACGATACTCAGGAGCGCTCTCTCTTGAAAAAAATACGAGAATTGGGAAATTCGCATCATAGGATATAGGAGTATTTAGAAGCCGCCTTCCAACTCAGTCTGCAGTCTCTCGGCCGCGTTGCCCAACGTCCATAGGAGTAGGTGGTATGCAGAGTCCACACCTGCCTTCCATAAATCCTCAACGCAACAAATCATGGATGGACAGAGAGCTCGTAGATGATATTTTCGCAAAATTTCTTGGGCATTGATTAACAATAATCGTTCGCAAACGATGCTCACGAGCGCTCTCTCTTGAGAGAGTTAAGAAAAATGGGAAATTCGCATCATAGGATATATGGTCATTAAGAAGTCGCCCTCCAAGTCAGTCGCCAGTCTCTCGGTCGCCTTGCCCAACGTCCATAGGAGTAGGTGGTTTGCAGAGTCCACACCTGCCTTCCATAAATCCTCAACGGAACAAATCATGGATTGACAGATAGCTCGTAGATGATTGTTTGACAAATTTCCAAGAGTTGCGTCAGAAAGCGAGGATTACACTTAAAACCGATACTGTGTGTTCGCACTGTTTGACGATTAACCTCTTGGGCATTGACTAACAATAGTCATTTGCAAACGATTCTTACGAGCGCTCTCTCTTGAGAGAGATAAGAGAAAAGGATCAACATTGAATATAGGTGTATTAAGAAGTCGCCCCCCAACTCAGTCGCCTGTCTCTCGGCCGCATTGCCCACCGTCCATAGGAGTAGGTGGTATGCAGAGTCCACACCTGCCTTCCATAAATCCTCAACGCAACAAATCATGGATGGACAGAGAGCTCGTAGATGATATTTTCGCAAATTTTCTTTGGGCATTGACTAACAATAGTCATTCGTAAACGATGCTCACGAGCGCTCTCTCTTGAAAGAGATAAGAGAACTCAAATATTCGCATCATAGGATATAGGAGCATTAAGAAGTCGCCCCCCAACTCAGTCGCCTGTCTCTCGGCCGCATTGCCCACCGTCCATAGGAGTAGGTGGTTTGCAGAGTCCATACCTGCCTTCCATAAATCCTCAACGCAACAAATCATAGATGGACAGCGAGCTCGTAGATGATCGATCTTTTGGCAAATTCCCCATGATTTTCGTGAGAAAGCGAGGTTTAGAACCTAAAACCGAAACTACATGTTCGCAATGTTTGACGACAAACCTCTAGGGCATTGACTAACAATAATCATTCGCAAACGATACTCAGGAGCGCTCTCTCTTGAAAAAAATACGAGAATTGGGAAATTCGCATCATAGGATATAGGTGTATTAAGAAGTCGCCCCCCAACTCAGTCGCCTGTCTCTCGGCCGCATTGCCCACCGTCCATAGGAGTAGGTGGTATGCAGAGTCCACACCTGCCTTCCATAAATCCTCAACGCAACAAATCATGGATGGACAGAGAGCTCGTAGATGATATTTTCGCAAAATTTCTTGGGCATTGATTAACAATAATCATTCGCAAACGATGCTCACGAGCGCTCTCTCTTGAGAGAGATAAGAGAACTCAAATATTCGCATCATAGGATATAGGAGCATTAAGAAGTCGCCCCCCAACTCAGTCGCCTGTCTCTCGGCCGCATTGCCCACCGTCCATAGGAGTAGGTGGTTTGCAGAGTCCATACCTGCCTTCCATAAATCCTCAACGCAACAAATCATAGATGGGCAGAGATCTCGTAGATGATCGATCTTTTGGCAAATTCCCCATGATTTTCATGAGAATGTGAGGTTTAAAACCTAAACCCGAAACTATATGTTCGCACTGTTTAACGACAAACCTCTAGGGCATTGACTAACAATAGTCATTCGCAAACGATACTGAGGAGCACTCTCTCTTGAGATAAATACAAGAATTGGGAAATTCGCATCATAGGATATAGGAGCATTAAGAAGTCGCCCTCCAACTCAGTCGCCTGTTTTCTCGGCCGCATTGCCCAACGTCCATAGGAGTAGGTGGTATGCAGAGTTCACACCTGCCTTCCATAAATCCTCAACGCAAGAAATCATGGATGGGCACAGAGCTCGTAGATGATATTTTCGCAAATTTTCTTTGGGCATTGACTAACAATAGTCATTCGTAAACGATGCTCACGAGCGCTCTCTCTTGAAAGAGTTAAGAAAAATGGGAAATTCGCATCATAGGATATATGGGCATTAAGAAGTCGCCCTCCAACTCAGTCGCCAGTCTCTCGGCCGCGTTGCCCAACGTCCATAGGAGTAGGTGGTTTGCAGAGTCCATACCTGCCTTCCATAAATCCTCAACGCAACAAATTATGGATGGACAGAGAGCTCGTAGATGATTGATCTTTTGGAAAATTCCCCAAGATTTTCATGAAAAAGCGAGGTTTAAAACCTAAACCCGAAACTACATGTTCGCAATGTTTGACGACAAACCTCAAGGGCATTGATTAACAATAGTCATTCGCAAACTATGCTCACTAGCGCTCTCTCTTGAGAGAGATAAGAAAAATGGGAAATTCGCATCATAGGATATAGGAGCATTAAGAAGTCGCCCTTCAACTCAGTCGCCACTCTCTCGGCCGCGTTGCCAAACGTCCATAGGAGTGGGTGGTGTGCAGAGTCCACACCCACCATCCATAAATCCTCAACGCAACAAATCATAGATGGACAGCGAGCTCGTAGATGATCGATCTTTTGGCAAATTCCCCATGATTTTCGTGAGAAAGCGAGGTTTAGAACCTAAAACCGAAACTACATGTTCGCAATGTTTGACGACAAACCTCTAGGGCATTGACTAACAATAATCATTCGCAAACGATACTCAGGAGCGCTCTCTCTTGAAAAAAATACGAGAATTGGGAAATTCGCATCATAGGATATAGGAGTATTTAGAAGCCGCCTTCCAACTCAGTCTGCAGTCTCTCGGCCGCGTTGCCCAACGTCCATAGGAGTAGGTGGTATGCAGAGTCCACACCTGCCTTCCATAAATCCTCAACGCAACAAATCATGGATGGACAGAGAGCTCGTAGATGATATTTTCGCAAAATTTCTTGGGCATTGATTAACAATAATCGTTCGCAAACGATGCTCACGAGCGCTCTCTCTTGAGAGAGTTAAGAAAAATGGGAAATTCGCATCATAGGATATATGGTCATTAAGAAGTCGCCCTCCAAGTCAGTCGCCAGTCTCTCGGTCGCCTTGCCCAACGTCCATAGGAGTAGGTGGTTTGCAGAGTCCACACCTGCCTTCCATAAATCCTCAACGGAACAAATCATGGATTGACAGATAGCTCGTAGATGATTGTTTGACAAATTTCCAAGAGTTGCGTCAGAAAGCGAGGATTACACTTAAAACCGATACTGTGTGTTCGCACTGTTTGACGATTAACCTCTTGGGCATTGACTAACAATAGTCATTTGCAAACGATTCTTACGAGCGCTCTCTCTTGAGAGAGATAAGAGAAAAGGATCAACATTGAATATAGGTGTATTAAGAAGTCGCCCCCCAACTCAGTCGCCTGTCTCTCGGCCGCATTGCCCACCGTCCATAGGAGTAGGTGGTATGCAGAGTCCACACCTGCCTTCCATAAATCCTCAACGCAACAAATCATGGATGGACAGAGAGCTCGTAGATGATATTTTCGCAAATTTTCTTTGGGCATTGACTAACAATAGTCATTCGTAAACGATGCTCACGAGCGCTCTCTCTTGAAAGAGATAAGAGAACTCAAATATTCGCATCATAGGATATAGGAGCATTAAGAAGTCGCCCCCCAACTCAGTCGCCTGTCTCTCGGCCGCATTGCCCACCGTCCATAGGAGTAGGTGGTTTGCAGAGTCCATACCTGCCTTCCATAAATCCTCAACGCAACAAATCATAGATGGACAGCGAGCTCGTAGATGATCGATCTTTTGGCAAATTCCCCATGATTTTCGTGAGAAAGCGAGGTTTAGAACCTAAAACCGAAACTACATGTTCGCAATGTTTGACGACAAACCTCTAGGGCATTGACTAACAATAATCATTCGCAAACGATACTCAGGAGCGCTCTCTCTTGAAAAAAATACGAGAATTGGGAAATTCGCATCATAGGATATAGGTGTATTAAGAAGTCGCCCCCCAACTCAGTCGCCTGTCTCTCGGCCGCATTGCCCACCGTCCATAGGAGTAGGTGGTATGCAGAGTCCACACCTGCCTTCCATAAATCCTCAACGCAACAAATCATGGATGGACAGAGAGCTCGTAGATGATATTTTCGCAAAATTTCTTGGGCATTGATTAACAATAATCATTCGCAAACGATGCTCACGAGCGCTCTCTCTTGAGAGAGATAAGAGAACTCAAATATTCGCATCATAGGATATAGGAGCATTAAGAAGTCGCCCCCCAACTCAGTCGCCTGTCTCTCGGCCGCATTGCCCACCGTCCATAGGAGTAGGTGGTTTGCAGAGTCCATACCTGCCTTCCATAAATCCTCAACGCAACAAATCATAGATGGGCAGAGATCTCGTAGATGATCGATCTTTTGGCAAATTCCCCATGATTTTCATGAGAATGTGAGGTTTAAAACCTAAACCCGAAACTATATGTTCGCACTGTTTGACGACAAACCTCTAGGGCATTGACTAACAATAGTCATTCGCAAACGATACTGAGGAGCACTCTCTCTTGAGATAAATACAAGAATTGGGAAATTCGCATCATAGGATATAGGAGCATTAAGAAGTCGCCCTCCAACTCAGTCGCCTGTTTTCTCGGCCGCATTGCCCAACGTCCATAGGAGTAGGTGGTATGCAGAGTTCACACCTGCCTTCCATAAATCCTCAACGCAAGAAATCATGGATGGGCACAGAGCTCGTAGATGATATTTTCGCAAATTTTCTTTGGGCATTGACTAACAATAGTCATTCGTAAACGATGCTCACGAGCGCTCTCTCTTGAAAGAGTTAAGAAAAATGGGAAATTCGCATCATAGGATATATGGGCATTAAGAAGTCGCCCTCCAACTCAGTCGCCTGTCTCTCGGCCGCATTGCCCACCGTCCATAGGAGTAGGTGGTATGCAGAGTCCACACCTGCCTTCCATAAATCCTCAACGCAACAAATCATAGATGGGCAGAGAGCTCGTAGATGATCGATCTTTTGGCAAATTTCCCATGATTTTCGTGAGAATGCGAGGTTTAAAACCTAAACCCGAAATTACATGTTCGCACTGTTTGACGACAAACCTCTAGGGTATTGACTAACGAAAGTCATTCGCAAACGATACTGAGGAGCACTCTCTCTTGGGATAAATACAAGAATTGGGAAATTCGCATTATAGGATATAGGAGCATTAAGAAGCCGCCTTCCAACTCAGTCGCCAGTCTCTCGGCCGCGTTGCCCAACGTCCATAGGAGTAGGTGGTTTGCAAAGTCCATACCTGCCTTCCATAAATCCTCAACGCAACAAATCATGGATGGACAGAGAGCTCGTAGATGATTGATCTTTTGGAAAATTCCCCAAGATTTTCATGAAAATGCGAGGTTTAAAACCTAAACCCGAAACTACATGTTCGCACTGTTTGACGACAAACCTCTAGGGCATTGACTAACAATAGTCATTCGCAAACTATACTGAGGAGCACTCTCTCTTGAGATAAATACAAGAATTGGGAAATTCGCATTATAGGATATAGGAGCATTAAGAAGTCGCCCTCCAACTCAGTCGCCTGTCTCTCGGCCGCATTGCCCAACGTTCATAGGAGTAGGTGGTATGCAGAGTTCACACCTGCCTTCCATAAATCTTCAACGCAACAAATCATGGATGGGCACAGAGCTCGTAGATGATATTTTCGCAAATTTTCTTTGGGCATTGACTAACAATAGTCATTCGTAAACGATGCTCACGAGCGCTCTCTCTTGAAAGAGTTAAGAAAAATGGGAAATTCTCATCATAGGATATATGGTCATTAAGAAGTCGCCCTCCAAGTCAGTCGCCAGTCTCTCGGTCGCCTTGCCCAACGTCCATAGGAGTAGGTGGTATGCAGAGTTCACACCTGCCTTCCATAAATCTTCAACGCAACAAATCATGGATGGGCACAGAGCTCGTAGATGATATTTTCGCAAATTTTCTTTGGGCATTGACTAACAATAGTCATTCGTAAACGATGCTCACGAGCGCTCCCTCTTGAAAGAGTTAAGAAAAATGGGAAATTCGCATCATAGGATATATGGGCATTAAGAAGTCGCCCTCCAACTCAGTCGCCGGTCTCTCGGCCGCATTGCCCACCGTCCATAGGAGTAGGTGGTTTGCAGAGTCCACACCTGCCTTCCATAAATCCTCAACGGAACAAATCATGGATTGACAGATAGCTCGTAGATGATTGTTTGACAAATTTCCAAGAGTTGCGTCAGAAAGCGAGGATTACACTTAAAACCGATACTGCGTGTTCGCACTGTTTGACGATTAACCTCTTGGGCATTGACTAACAATAGTCATTTGCAAACGATTCTTACGAGCGCTCTCTCTTGAGAGAGATAAGAGAAAAGGATCAACATTGAATATAGGTGTATTAAGAAGTCGCCCCCCAACTCAGTCGCCTGTCTCTCGGCCGCATTGCCCACCGTCCATAGGAGTAGGTGGTATGCAGAGTCCACACCTGCCTTCCATAAATCCTCAACGCAACAAATCATGGATGGACAGAGAGCTCGTAGATGATATTTTCGCAAATTTTCTTTGGGCATTGACTAACAATAGTCATTCGTAAACGATGCTCACGAGCGCTCGCTCTTGAAAGAGTTAAGAAAAATGGGAAATTCGCATCATAGGATATATTGGCATTAAGAAGTCGCCCTCCAACTCAGTCGCCTGTCTCTCGGCCGCATTGCCCACCGTCCATAGGAGTAGGTGGTATGCAGAGTCCACACCTGCCTTCCATAAATCCTCAACGCAACAAATCATAGATGGGCAGAGATCTCGTAGATGATCGATCTTTTGGCAAATTCCCCATGATTTTCATGAGAATGTGAGGTTTAAAACCTAAACCCGAAACTATATGTTCGCACTGTTTGACGACAAACCTCTAGGGCATTGACTAACAATAGTCATTCGCAAACGATACTGAGGAGCACTCTCTCTTGAGATAAATACAAGAATTGGGAAATTCGCATCATAGGATATAGGAGCATTAAGAAGTCGCCCTCCAACTCAGTCGCCTGTCTCTCGGCCGCATTGCCCAACGTCCATAGGAGTAGGTGGTATGCAGAGTTCACACCTGCCTTCCATAAATCCTCAACGCAACAAATCATGGATGGGCACAGAGCTCGTAGATGATATTTTCGCAAATTTTCTTTGGGCATTGACTAACAATAGTCATTCGTAAACGATGCTCACGAGCGCTCTCTCTTGAAAGAGTTAAGAAAAATGGGAAATTCGCATCATAGGATATATGGGCATTAAGAAGTCGCCCTCCAACTCAGTCGCCTGTCTCTCGGCCGCATTGCCCACCGTCCATAGGAGTAGGTGGTATGCAGAGTCCACACCTGCCTTCCATAAATCCTCAACGCAACAAATCATAGATGGGCAGAGAGCTCGTAGATGATCGATCTTTTGGCAAATTCCCCATGATTTTCATGAGAATGTGAGGTTTAAAACCTAAACCCGAAACTATATGTTCGCACTGTTTGACGACAAACCTCTAGGGCATTGACTAACAATAGTCATTCGCAAACGATACTGAGGAGCACTCTCTCTTGAGATAAATACAAGAATTGGGAAATTCGCATCATAGGATATAGGAGCATTAAGAAGTCGCCCTCCAACTCAGTCGCCTGTCTCTCGGCCGCATTGCCCAACGTCCATAGGAGTAGGTGGTATGCAGAGTTCACACCTGCCTTCCATAAATCCTCAACGTAACAACTCATGGATTGACAGATAGCCCGTAGATGATTGTTTGACAAATTTCCAAGAGTTGCGTCAGAAAGCGAGGATTACACTTAAAACCGATACTGCGTGTTCGCACTGTTTGACGATTAACCTCTTGGGCATTGACTATCAATAGTCATTTGCAAACGATTCTTACGAGCGCTCTCTCTTGAGAGAGATAAGAGAAAAGGATCAACATTGAATATAGGTGTATTAAGAAGTCGCCCCCCAACTCAGTCGCCTGTCTCTCGGCCGCATTGCCCACCGTCCATAGGAGTAGGTGGTATGCAGAGTCCACACCTGCCTTCCATAAATCCTCAACGCAACAAATCATGGATGGACAGAGAGCTCGTAGATGATATTTTCGCAAAATTTCTTGGGCATTGATTAACAATAATCATTCGCAAACGATGCTCACGAGCGCTCTCTCTTGAGAGAGATAAGAGAACTCAAATATTCGCATCATAGGATATAGGAGCATTAAGAAGTCGCCCCCCAACTCAGTCGCCTGTCTCTCGGCCGCATTGCCCACCGTCTATAGGAGTAGGTGGTATGCAGAGTCCACACCTGCCTTCCATAAATCCTCAACGCAACAAATCATAGATGGGCAGAGAACTCGTAGATGATCGATCTTTTGGCAAATTTCCCATGATTTTCGTGAGAATGCGAGGTTTAAAACCTAAACCCGAAACTACATGTTCGCACTGTTTGACGACAAACCTCTAGGGTATTGACTAACGAAAGTCATTCGCAAACGATACTGAGGAGCACTCTCTCTTGAGATAAATACAAGAATTGGGAAATTCGCATTATAGGATATAGGAGCATTAAGAAGTCGCCCCCCAACTCAGTCGCCTGTCTCTCGGCCGCATTGCCCACCGTCCATAGGAGTAGGTGGTATGCAGAGTCCACACCTGCCTTCCATAAATCCTCAACGCAACAAATCATGGATGGACAGAGAGCTCGTAGATGAAATTTTCGCAAATTTTCTTTGGGCATTGACTAACAATAGTCATTCGTAAACGATGCTCACGAGCGCTCTCTCTTGAAAGAGTTAAGAAAAATGGGAAATTCGCATCATAGGATATATGGGCATTAAGAAGTCGCCCTCCAACTCAGTCGCCTGTCTCTCGGCCGCATTGCCCACCGTCCATAGGAGTAGGTGGTATGCAGAGTCCACACCTGCCTGCCATAAATCCTCAACGCAACAAATCATAGATGGGCAGAGATCTCGTAGATGATCGATCTTTTGGCAAATTCCCCATGATTTTCATGAGAATGTGAGGTTTAAAACCTAAACCCGAAACTATATGTTCGCACTGTTTGACGACAAACCTCTAGGGCATTGACTAACAATAGTCATTCGCAAACGATACTGAGGAGCACTCTCTCTTGAGATAAATACAAGAATTGGGAAATTCGCATCATAGGATATAGGAGCATTAAGAAGTCGCCCTCCAACTCAGTCGCCTGTCTCTCGGCCGCATTGCCCAACGTCCATAGGAGTAGGTGGTATGCAGAGTTCACACCTGCCTTCCATAAATCCTCAACGCAACAAATCATGGATGGGCACAGAGCTCGTAGATGATATTTTCGCAAATTTTCTTTGGGCATTGACTAACAATAGTCATTCGTAAACGATGCTCACGAGCGCTCTCTCTTGAAAGAGTTAAGAAAAATGGGAAATTCGCATCATAGGATATATGGGCATTAAGAAGTCGCCCTCCAACTCAGTCGCCTGTCTCTCGGCCGCATTGCCCACCGTCCATAGGAGTAGGTGGTATGCAGAGTCCACACCTGCCTTCCATAAATCCTCAACGCAACAAATCATAGATGGGCAGAGAGCTCGTAGATGATCGATCTTTTGGCAAATTCCCCATGATTTTCATGAGAATGTGAGGTTTAAAACCTAAACCCGAAACTATATGTTCGCACTGTTTGACGACAAACCTCTAGGGCATTGACTAACAATAGTCATTCGCAAACGATACTGAGGAGCACTCTCTCTTGAGATAAATACAAGAATTGGGAAATTCGCATCATAGGATATAGGAGCATTAAGAAGTCGCCCTCCAACTCAGTCGCCTGTCTCTCGGCCGCATTGCCCAACGTCCATAGGAGTAGGTGGTATGCAGAGTTCACACCTGCCTTCCATAAATCCTCAACGTAACAACTCATGGATTGACAGATAGCCCGTAGATGATTGTTTGACAAATTTCCAAGAGTTGCGTCAGAAAGCGAGGATTACACTTAAAACCGATACTGCGTGTTCGCACTGTTTGACGATTAACCTCTTGGGCATTGACTATCAATAGTCATTTGCAAACGATTCTTACGAGCGCTCTCTCTTGAGAGAGATAAGAGAAAAGGATCAACATTGAATATAGGTGTATTAAGAAGTCGCCCCCCAACTCAGTCGCCTGTCTCTCGGCCGCATTGCCCACCGTCCATAGGAGTAGGTGGTATGCAGAGTCCACACCTGCCTTCCATAAATCCTCAACGCAACAAATCATGGATGGACAGAGAGCTCGTAGATGATATTTTCGCAAAATTTCTTGGGCATTGATTAACAATAATCATTCGCAAACGATGCTCACGAGCGCTCTCTCTTGAGAGAGATAAGAGAACTCAAATATTCGCATCATAGGATATAGGAGCATTAAGAAGTCGCCCCCCAACTCAGTCGCCTGTCTCTCGGCCGCATTGCCCACCGTCTATAGGAGTAGGTGGTATGCAGAGTCCACACCTGCCTTCCATAAATCCTCAACGCAACAAATCATAGATGGGCAGAGAGCTCGTAGATGATCGATCTTTTGGCAAATTTCCCATGATTTTCGTGAGAATGCGAGGTTTAAAACCTAAACCCGAAACTACATGTTCGCACTGTTTGACGACAAACCTCTAGGGTATTGACTAACGAAAGTCATTCGCAAACGATACTGAGGAGCACTCTCTCTTGAGATAAATACAAGAATTGGGAAATTCGCATTATAGGATATAGGAGCATTAAGAAGTCGCCCTCCAACTCAGTCGCCTGTCTCTCGGCCGCATTACCCAACGTCCATAGGAGTAGGTGGTATGCAGAGTCCACACCTGCCTTCCATAAATCCTCAACGCAACAAATCATAGATGGGCAGAGAGCTCGTAGATGATCGATCTTTTGGCAAATTCCCCATGATTTTCATGAGAATGTGAGGTTTAAAACCTAAACCCGAAACTATATGTTCGCACTGTTTGACGACAAACCTCTAGGGCATTGACTAACGAAAGTCATTCGCAAACGATACTCCAACTCAGTCGCCTGTCTCTCGGCCGCATTGCCCAACTTCCATAGGAGTAGGTGGTATGCAGAGTTCACACCTGCCTTCCATAAATCCTCAACGCAACAAATCATGGATGGGCACAGAGCTCGTAGATGATATTTTCGCAAAGTTTCTTTGGGCATTGACTAACAATAGTCATTCGTAAACGATGCTCACGAGCGCTCTCTCTTGAAAGAGTTAAGAAAAATGGGAAATTCGCATCATAGGATATATGGGCATTAAGAAGTCGCCCTCCAACTCAGTCGCCTGTCTCTCGGCCGCATTGCCCACCGTCCATAGGAGTAGGTGGTATGCAGAGTCCACACCTGCCTTCCATAAATCCTCAACGCAACAAATCATAGATGGGCAGAGAGCTCGTAGATGATCGATCTTTTGGCAAATTCCCCATGATTTTCATGAGAATGTGAGGTTTAAAACCTAAACCCGAAACTATATGTTCGCACTGTTTGACGACAAACCTCTAGGGCATTGACTAACGAAAGTCATTCGCAAACGATACTCCAACTCAGTCGCCTGTCTCTCGGCCGCATTGCCCAACTTCCATAGGAGTAGGTGGTATGCAGAGTTCACACCTGCCTTCCATAAATCCTCAACGCAACAAATCATGGATGGGCACAGAGCTCGTAGATGATATTTTCGCAAATTTTCTTTGGGCATTGACTAACAATAGTCATTCGTAAACGATGCTCACGAGCGCTCTCTCTTGAAAGAGTTAAGAAAAATGGGAAATTCGCATCATAGGATATATGGGCATTAAGAAGTCGCCCTCCAACTCAGTCGCCTGTCTCTCGGCCGCATTGCCCACCGTCCATAGGAGTAGGTGGTATGCAGAGTCCACACCTGCCTTCCATAAATCCTCAACGCAACAAATCATAGATGGGCAGAGAGCTCGTAGATGATCGATCTTTTGGCAAATTTCCCATGATTTTCGTGAGAATGCGAGGTTTAAAACCTAAACCCGAAACTACATGTTCGCACTGTTTGACGACAAACCTCTAGGGTATTGACTAACGAAAGTCATTCGCAAACGATACTGAGGAGCACTCTCTCTTGAGATAAATACAAGAATTGGGAAATTCGCATTATAGAACGTCCATAGGAGTAGGTGGTTTGCAGAGTCCATACCTGCCTTCCATAAATCCTCAACGCAACAAATCATGGATGGACAGAGAGCTCGTAGATGATTGATCTTTTGGAAAATTCCCCAAGATTTTCATGAAAAAGCGAGGTTTAAAACCTAAACCCGAAACTACATGTTCGCAATGTTTGACGACAAACCTCAAGGGCATTGATTAACAATAGTCATTCGCAAACTATGCTCACTAGCGCTCTCTCTTGAGAGAGATAAGAAAAATGGGAAATTCGCATCATAGGATATAGGAGCATTAAGAAGTCGCCCTTCAACTCAGTCGCCACTCTCTCGGCCGCGTTGCCAAACGTCCATAGGAGTGGGTGGTTTGCAGAGTCCACACCCACCATCCATAAATCCTCAACGCAACAAATCATAGATGGACAGCGAGCTCGTAGATGATCGATCTTTTGGCAAATTCCCCATGATTTTCGTGAGAAAGCGAGGTTTAGAACCTAAAACCGAAACTACATGTTCGCAATGTTTGACGACAAACCTCTAGGGCATTGACTAACAATAATCATTCGCAAACGATACTCAGGAGCGCTCTCTCTTGAAAAAAATACGAGAATTGGGAAATTCGCATCATAGGATATAGGAGTATTTAGAAGCCGCCTTCCAACTCAGTCTCCAGTCTCTCGGCCGCGTTGCCCAACGTCCATAGGAGTAGGTGGTATGCAGAGTCCACACCTGCCTTCCATAAATCCTCAACGCAACAAATCATGGATGGACAGAGAGCTCGTAGATGATATTTTCGCAAAATTTCTTGGGCATTGATTAACAATAATCGTTCGCAAACGATGCTCACGAGCGCTCTCTCTTGAGAGAGATAAGAGAACTCAAATATTCGCATCATAGGATATAGGAGCATGAAGAAGTCGCCCCCCAACTCAGTCGCCTGTCTCTCGGCCGCATTGCCCACCGTCTATAGGAGTAGGTGGTATGCAGAGTCCACACCTGCCTTCCATAAATCCTCAACGCAACAAATCATAGATGGGCAGAGAGGTCGTAGATGATCGATCTTTTGGCAAATTCCCCATGATTTTCGTGAGAAAGCGAGGTTTAGAACCTAAAACCGAAACTACATGTTCGCAATGTTTGACGACAAACCTCTAGGGCATTGACTAACAATAATCATTCGCAAACGATACTCAGGAGCGCTCTCTCTTGAGAAAAATACGAGAATTGGGAAATTCGCATCATAGGATATAGGAGTATTTAGAAGCCGCCTTCCAACTCAGTCTCCAGTCTCTCGGCCGCGTTGCCCAACGTCCATAGGAGTAGGTGGTATGCAGAGTCCATACCTGCCTTCCATAAATCCTCAACGCAACAAATCATGGATGGACAGAGAGCTCGTAGATGATCTTTTGGCAAATTTCCCATGATTTGCGTGAGAAAGCGAGGTTTAGAACCTAAAACCGAAACTACATGTTCGCACTGTTTGACGACAAACCTCTAGGGCATTGACTAACAATAATCATTCGCAAACGATACTCAGGAGCACTCTCTCTTGAAAAAAATACGAGAATTGGGAAATTCGCATCATAGGATATAGGAGTATTAAGAAGCCGCTTTCCAACTCAGTCGCCAGTCTCTCGGCCGCGTTGCCCAACGTCCATAGGAGTAGGTGGTTTGCAGAGTCCACACCTGCCTTCCATAAATCCTCAACGTAACAAATCATGGATTGACAGATAGCTCGTAGATGATTGTTTGACAAATTTCCAAGAGTTGCGTCAGAAAGCGAGGATTACACTTAAAACCGATACTGCGTGTTCGCACTGTTTGACGATTAACCTCTTGGGCATTGACTATCAATAGTCATTTGCAAACGATTCTTACGAGCGCTCTCTCTTGAGAGAGATAAGAGAAAAGGATCAACATTGAGTATAGGTGTATTAAGAAGTCGCCCCCCAACTCAGTCGCCTGTCTCTCGGCCGCATTGCCCACCGTCCATAGGAGTAGGTGGTATGCAGAGTCCACACCTGCCTTCCATAAATCCTCAACGCAACAAATCATGGATGGACAGAGAGCTCGTAGATGATATTTTCGCAAAATTTCTTGGGCATTGATTAACAATAATCATTCGCAAACGATGCTCACGAGCGCTCTCTCTTGAGAGAGATAAGAGAACTCAAATATTCGCATCATAGGATATAGGAGCATTAAGAAGTCGCCCCCCAACTCAGTCGCCTGTCTCTCGGCCGCATTACCCACCGTCTATAGGAGTAGGTGGTATGCAGAGTCCACACCTGCCTTCCATAAATCCTCAACGCAACAAATCATAGATGGGCAGAGAGCTCGTAGATGATCGATCTTTTGGCAAATTTCTCATGATTTTCGTGAGAATGCGAGGTTTAAAACCTAAACCCGAAACTACATGTTCGCACTGTTTGACGACAAACCTCAAGGGCATTGATTAACAATAGTCATTCGCAAACTATGCTCACTAGCGCTCTCTCTTGAGAGAGATAAGAAAAATGGGAAATTCGCATCATAGGATATAGGAGCATTAAGAAGTCGCCATTCAACTCAGTCGCCAGTCTCTCGGCCGCGTTGCCCAACGTCCATAGGAGTAGGTGGTTTGCAGAGTCCATACCTGCCTTCCATAAATCCTTAACGCAACAAATCATGGATGGACAGAGAGCTCGTAGATGATTGATCTTTTGGAAAATTCCCCAAGATTTTCATGAAAAAGCGAGGTTTAAAACCTAAACCCGAAACTACATGTTCGCAATGTTTGACGACAAACCTCAAGGGCATTGATTAACAATAGTCATTCGCAAACTATGCTCACTAGCGCTCTCTCTTGAGAGAGATAAGAAAAATGGGAAATTCGCATCATAGGATATAGGAGCATTAAGAAGTCGCCCTTCAACTCAGTCGCCACTCTCTCGGCCGCGTTGCCAAACGTCCATAGGAGTGGGTGGTTTGCAGAGTCCACACCCACCATCCATAAATCCTCAACGCCACAAATCATAGATGGACAGCGAGCTCGTAGATGATCGATCTTTTGGCAAATTCCCCATGATTTTCGTGAGAAAGCGAGGTTTAGAACCTAAAACCGAAACTACATGTTCGCAATGTTTGACGACAAACCTCTAGGGCATTGACTAACAATAATCATTCGCAAACGATACTCAGGAGCGCTCTCTCTTGAGAAAAATACGAGAATTGGGAAATTCGCATCATAGGATATAGGAGTATTTAGAAGCCGCCTTCCAACTCAGTCTCCAGTCTCTCGGCCGCGTTGCCCAACGTCCATAGGAGTAGGTGGTATGCAGAGTCCATACCTGCCTTCCATAAATCCTCAACGCAACAAATCATGGATGGACAGAGAGCTCGTAGATGATCTTTTGGCAAATTTCCCATGATTTGCGTGAGAAAGCGAGGTTTAGAACCTAAAACCGAAACTACATGTTCGCACTGTTTGACGACAAACCTCTAGGGCATTGACTAACAATAATCATTCGCAAACGATACTCAGGAGCACTCTCTCTTGAAAAAAATACGAGAATTGGGAAATTCGCATCATAGGATATAGGAGTATTAAGAAGCCGCTTTCCAACTCAGTCGCCAGTCTCTCGGCCGCGTTGCCCAACGTCCATAGGAGTAGGTGGTTTGCAGAGTCCACACCTGCCTTCCATAAATCCTCAACGTAACAAATCATGGATTGACAGATAGCTCGTAGATGATTGTTTGACAAATTTCCAAGAGTTGCGTCAGAAAGCGAGGATTACACTTAAAACCGATACTGCGTGTTCGCACTGTTTGACGATTAACCTCTTGGGCATTGACTATCAATAGTCATTTGCAAACGATTCTTACGAGCGCTCTCTCTTGAGAGAGATAAGAGAAAAGGATCAACATTGAATATAGGTGTATTAAGAAGTCGCCCCCCAACTCAGTCGCCTGTCTCTCGGCTGCATTGCCCACCGTCCAAAGGAGTAGGTGGTATGCAGAGTCCACACCTGCCTTCCATAAATCCTCAACGCAACAAATCATGGATGGACAGAGAGCTCGTAGATGATATTTTCGCAAAATTTCTTGGGCATTGATTAACAATAATCGTTCGCAAACGATGCTCACGAGCGCTCTCTCTTGAGAGAGATAAGAGAACTCAAATATTCGCATCATAGGATATAGGTGTATTAAGAAGTCGCCCCCCAACTCAGTCGCCTGTCTCTCGGCCGCATTGCCCACCGTCCATAGGAGTAGGTGGTTTGCAGAGTCCACACCTGCCTTCCATAAATCCTCAACGCAACAAATCATGGATGGACAGAGAGCTCGTAGATGATATTTTCGCAAATTTTCTTTGGGCATTGACTAACAATAGTCATTCGTAAACGATGCTCACGAGCGCTCTCTCTTGAAAGAGTTAAGAAAAATGGGAAATTCGCATCATAGGATATATGGGCATTAAGAAGTCGCCCTCCAACTCAGTCGCCTGTCTCTCGGCCGCATTGCCCAACGTCCATAGGTAGGTGGTTTGCAGAGTCCACACCTGCCTTCCATAAATCCTCAACGTAACAAATCATGGATTGACAGATAGCTCGTAGATGATTGTTTGACAAATTTCCAAGAGTTGCGTCAGAAAGCGAGGATTACACTTAAAACCGATACTGCGTGTTCGCACTGTTTGACGATTAACCTCTTGGGCATTGACTATCAATAGTCATTCGTAAACGATGCTCACGAGCGCTCTCTCTTGAAAGAGTTAAGAAAAATGGGAAATTCGCATCATAGGATATATGGGCATTAAGAAGTCGCCCTCCAACTCAGTCGCCTGTCTCTCGGCCGCATTGCCCACCGTCCATAGGAGTAGGTGGTTTGCAGAGTCCACACCTGCCTTCCATAAATCCTCAACGCAACAAATCATGGATGGACAGAGAGCTCGTAGATGATATTTTCGCAAATTTTCTTTGGGCATTGACTAACAATAGTCATTCGTAAACGATGCTCACGAGCGCTCTCTCTTGAAAGAGTTAAGAAAAATGGGAAATTCGCATCATAGGATATATGGGCATTAAGAAGTCGCCCTCCAACTCAGTCGCCTGTCTCTCGGCCGCATTGCCCACCGTCCATAGGAGTAGGTGGTTTGCAGAGTCCACACCTGCCTTCCATAAATCCTCAACGCAACAAATCATGGATGGACAGAGAGCTCGTAGATGATATTTTCGCAAATTTTCTTTGGGCATTGACTAACAATAGTCATTCGTAAACGATGCTCACGAGCGCTCTCTCTTGAAAGAGTTAAGAAAAATGGGAAATTCGCATCATAGGATATAGGAGCATTAAGAAGTCGCCCTTCAACTCAGTCGCCACTCTGTCGGCCGCGTTGCCAAACGTCCATAGGAGTGGGTGGTTTGCAGAGTCCACACCCACCATCCATAAATCCTCAACGCAACAAATCATAGATGGACAGCGAGCTCGTAGATGATCGATCTTTTGGCAAATTCCCCATGATTTTCGTGAGAAAGCGAGGTTTAGAACCTAAAACCGAAACTACATGTTCGCAATGTTTGACGACAAACCTCTAGGGCATTGACTAACAATAATCATTCGCAAACGATACTCAGGAGCGCTCTCTCTTGAAAAAAAATACGAGAATTGGGAAATTCGCATCATAGGATATAGGAGTACTTAGAAGCCGCCTTCCAACTCAGTCTCCAGTCTCTCGGCCGCGTTGCCCAACGTCCATAGGAGTAGGTGGTATGCAGAGTCCATACCTGCCTTCCATAAATCCTCAACGCAACAAATCATGGATGGACAGAGAGCTCGTAGATGATCTTTTGGCAAATTTCCCATGATTTGCGTGAGAAAGCGAGGTTTAGAACCTAAAACCGAAACTACATGTTCGCACTGTTTGACGACAAACCTCTAGCGCATTGACTAACAATAATCATTCGCAAACGATACTCAGGAGCACTCTCTCTTGAAAAAAATACGAGAATTGGGAAATTCGCATCATAGGATATAGGAGTTTTAAGAAGCCGCTTTCCAACTCAGTCGCCAGTCTCTCGGCCGCGTTGCCCAACGTCCATAGGTAGGTGGTTTGCAGAGTCCACACCTGCCTTCCATAAATCCTCAACGTAACAAATCATGGATTGACAGATAGCTCGTAGATGATTGTTTGACAAATTTCCAAGAGTTGCGTCAGAAAGCGAGGATTACACTTAAAACCGATACTGCGTGTTCGCACTGTTTGACGATTAACCTCTTGGGCATTGACTATCAATAGTCATTTGCAAACGATTCTTACGCGCGCTCTCTCTTGAGAGAGATAAGAGAAAAGGATCAACATTGAATATAGGTGTATTAAGAAGTCGCCCCCCAACTCAGTCGCCTGTCTCTCGGCCGCATTGCCCACCGTCCATAGGAGTAGGTGGTATGCAGAGTCCACACCTGCCTTCCATAAATCCTCAACGCAACAAATCATGGATGGACAGAGAGCTCGTAGATGATATTTTCGCAAAATTTCTTGGGCATTGATTAACAATAATCATTCGCAAACGATGCTCACGAGCGCTCTCTCTTGAGAGAGATAAGAGAACTCAAATATTCGCATCATAGGATATAGGAGCATTAAGAAGTCGCCCCCCAACTCAGTCGCCTGTCTCTCGGCCGCATTGCCCACCGTCCATAGGAGTAGGTGGTATGCAGAGTCCACACCTGCCTTCCATAAATCCTCAACGCAACAAATCATAGATGGGCAGAGATCTCGTAGATGATCGATCTTTTGGCAAATTCCCCATGATTTTCATGAGAATGTGAGGTTTAAAACATAAACCCGAAACTATATGTTCGCACTGTTTGACGACAAACCTCTAGGGCATTGACTAACAATAGTCATTCGCAAACGATACTGAGGAGCACTGTCTCTTGAGATAAATACAAGAATTGGGAAATTCGCATCATAGGATATAGGAGCATTAAGAAGTCGCCCTCCAACTCAGTCGCCTGTCTCTCGGCCGCATTACCCAACGTCCATAGGAGTAGGTGGTATGCAGAGTTCACACCTGCCTTTCATAAATCCTCAACGCAACAAATAATGGATGGGCACAGAGCTCGTAGATGATATTTTCGCAAATTTTCTTTGGGCATTGACTAACAATAGTCATTCGTAAACGATGCTCACGAGCGCTCTCTCTTGAAAGAGTTAAGAAAAATGGGAAATTCGCATCATAGGATATATGGGCATTAAGAAGTCGCCCTCCAACTCAGTCGCCTGTCTCTCGGCCGCATTGCCCACCGTCCATAGGAGTAGGTGGTATGCTGAGTCCACACCTGCCTTCCATAAATCCTCAACGCAACAAATCATAGATGGGCAGAGAGCTCGTAGATGATCGATCTTTTGGCAAATTCCCCATGATTTTCGTGAGAATGCGAGGTTTAAAACCTAAACCCGAAACTACATGTTCGCACTGTTTGACGACAAACCTCTAGGGTATTGACTAACGAAAGTCATTCGCAAACGATACTGAGGAGCACTATCTCTTGAGATAAATACAAGAATTGGGAAATTCGCATTATAGGATATAGGAGCATTAAGAAGCCGCCTTCCAACTCAGTCGCCAGTCTCTCGGCCGCGTTGCCCAACGTCCATAGGAGTAGGTGGTTTGCAGAGTCCATACCTGCCTTCCATAAATCCTCAACGCAACAAATCATGGATGGACAGAGAGCTCGTAGATGATTGATCTTTTGGAAAATTCCCCAAGATTTTCATGAAAAAGCGAGGTTTAAAACCTAAACCCGAAACTATATGTTCGCAATGTTTGACGACAAACCTCAAAGGCATTGATTAACAATAGTCATTCGCAAATTATGCTCACTAGCGCTCTCTCTTGAGAGAGATAAGAAAAATGGGAAATTCGCATCATAGGATATAGGAGCATTAAGAAGTCGCCCTTCAACTCAGTCGCCACTCTCTCGGCCGCGTTGCCAAACGTCCATAGGAGTGGGTGGTTTGCAGAGTCCACACCCACCATCCATAAATCCTCAACGCAACAAATCATAGATGGACAGAGAGCTCGTAGATGATCGATCTTTTGGCAAATTCCCCATGATTTTCGTGAGAAAGCGAGGTTTAGAACCTAAAACCGAAACTACATGTTCGCAATGTTTGACGACAAACCTCTAGGGCATTGACTAACAATAATCATTCGCAAACGATACTCAGGAGCGCTCTCTCTTGAGAAAAATACGAGAATTGGGAAATTCGCATCATAGGATATAGGAGTATTTAGAAGCCGCCTTCCAACTCAGTCTCCAGCCTCTCGGCCGCGTTGCCCAACGTCCATAGGAGTAGGTGGTATGCAGAGTCCATACCTGCCTTCCATAAATCCTCAACGCAACAAATCATGGATGGACAGAGAGCTCGTAGATGATCTTTTGGCAAATTTCCCATGATTTGCGTGAGAAAGCGAGATTTAGAACCTAAAACCGAAACTACATGTTCGCACTGTTTGACGACAAACCTCTAGGGTATTGACTAACGAAAGTCATTCGCAAACGATACTGAGGAGCACTCTCTCTTGAGATAAATACAAGAATTGGGAAATTCGCATTATAGGATATAGGAGCATTAAGAAGCCGCCTTCCAACTCAGTCGCCAGTCTCTCGGCCGCGTTGCCCAACGTCCATAGGAGTAGGTGGTTTGCAGAGTCCATACCTGCCTTCCATAAATCCTCAACGCAACAAATCATGGATGGACAGAGAGCTCGTAGATGATTGATCTTTTGGAAAATTCCCCAAGATTTTCATGAAAAAGCGAGGTTTAAAACCTAAACCCGAAACTATATGTTCGCAATGTTTCACGACAAACCTCAAGGGCATTGATTAACAATAGTCATTCGCAAATTATGCTCACTAGCGCTCTCTCTTGAGAGAGATAAGAAAAATGGGAAATTCGCATCATAGGATATAGGAGCATTAAGAAGTCGCCCTTCAACTCAGTCGCCACTCTCTCGGCCGCGTTGCCAAACGTCCATAGGAGTGGGTGGTTTGCAGAGTCCACACCCACCATCCATAAATCCTCACCGCAACAAATCATAGATGGACAGAGAGCTCGTAGATGATCGATCTCTTGGCAAATTCCCCATGATTTTCGTGAGAAAGCGAGGTTTAGAACCTAAAACCGAAACTACATGTTCGCAATGTTTGACGACAAACCTCTAGGGCATTGACTAACAATAATCATTCGCAAACGATACTCAGGAGCGCTCTCTCTTGAGAAAAATACGAGAATTGGTAAATTCGCATCATAGGATATAGGAGTATTTAGAAGCCGCTTTCCAACTCACTCTCCAGCCTCTCGGCCGCGTTGCCCAACGTCCATAGGAGTAGGTGGTATGCAGAGTCCATACCTGCCTTCCATAAATCCTCAACGCAACAAATCATGGATGGACAGAGAGCTCGTAGATGATCTTTTGGCAAATTTCCCATGATTTGCGTGAGAAAGCGAGGTTTAGAACCTAAAACCGAAACTACATGTTCGCACTGTTTGACGACAAACCTCTAGCGCATTGACTAACAATAATCATTCGCAAACGATACTCAGGAGCAATCTCTCGTGAAAAAAATACGAGAATTGGGAAATTCGCATCATAGGATATAGGAGTTTTAAGAAGCCGCTTTCCAACTCAGTCGCCAGTCTCTCGGCCGCGTTGCCCAACGTCCATAGGAGTAGGTGGAATGCAGAGTTCACACCTGCCTTTCATAAATCCTCAACGCAACAAATAATGGATGGGCACAGAGCTCGTAGATGATATTTTCGCAAATTTTCTTTGGGCATTGACTAACAATAGTCATTCGTAAACGATGCTCACGAGCGCTCTCTCTTGAAAGAGTTAAGAAAAATGGGAAATTCGCATCATAGGATATATGGGCATTAAGAAGTCGCCCTCCAACTCAGTCGCCTGTCTCTCGGCCGCATTGCCCACCGTCCATAGGAGTAGGTGGTATGCTGAGTCCACACCTGCCTTCCATAAATCCTCAACGCAACAAATCATAGATGGGCAGAGAGCTCGTAGATGATCGATCTTTTGGCAAATTTCCCATGATTTTCGTGAGAATGCGAGGTTTAAAACCTAAACCCGAAACTACATGTTCGCACTGTTTGACGACAAACCTCTAGGGTATTGACTAACGAAAGTCATTCGCAAACGATACTGAGGAGCACTCTCTCTTGAGATAAATACAAGAATTGGGAAATTCGCATTATAGGATATAGGAGCATTAAGAAGCCGCCTTCCAACTCAGTCGCCAGTCTCTCGGCCGCGTTGCCCAACGTCCATAGGAGTAGGTGGTTTGCAGAGTCCATACCTGCCTTCCATAAATCCTCAACGCAACAAATCATGGATGGACAGAGAGCTCGTAGATGATTGATCTTTTGGAAAATTCCCCAAGATTTTCATGAAAAAGCGAGGTTTAAAACCTAAACCCGAAACTATATGTTCGCAATGTTTGACGACAAACCTCAAGGGCATTGATTAACAATAGTCATTCGCAAATTATGCTCACTAGCGCTCTCTCTTGAGAGAGATAAGAAAAATGGGAAATTCGCATCATAGGATATAGGAGCATTAAGAAGTCGCCCTTCAACTCAGTCGCCACTCTCTCGGCCGCGTTGCCAAACGTCCATAGGAGTGGGTGGTTTGCAGAGTCCACACCCACCATCCATAAATCCTCAACGCAACAAATCATAGATGGACAGAGAGCTCGTAGATGATCGATCTTTTGGCAAATTCCCCATGATTTTCGTGAGAAAGCGAGGTTTAGAACCTAAAACCGAAACTACATGTTCGCAATGTTTGACGACAAACCTCTAGGGCATTGACTAACAATAATCATTCGCAAACGATACTCAGGAGCGCTCTCTCTTGAGAAAAATACGAGAATTGGGAAATTCGCATCAAAGGATATAGGAGTATTTAGAAGCCGCCTTCCAACTCAGTCTCCAGCCTCTCGGCCGCGTTGCCCAACGTCCATAGGAGTAGGTGGTATGCAGAGTCCATACCTGCCTTCCATAAATCCTCAACGCAACAAATCATGGATGGACAGAGAGCTCGTAGATGATCTTTTGGCAAATTTCCCATGATTTGCGTGAGAAAGCGAGGTTTAGAACCTAAAACCGAAACTACATGTTCGCACTGTTTGACGACAAACCTCTAGGGTATTGACTAACGAAAGTCATTCGCAAACGATACTGAGGAGCACTCTCTCTTGAGATAAATACGAGAATTGGGAAATTCGCATTATAGGATATAGGAGCATTAAGAAGCCGCCCTCCAACTCAGTCGCCAGTCTCTCGGCCGCGTTGCCCAACGTCCATAGGAGTAGGTGGTTTGCAGAGTCCATACCTGCCTTCCATAAATCCTCAACGCAACAAATCATGGATGGACAGAGAGCTCGTAGATGATTGATCTTTTGGAAAATTCCCCATGATTTTCATGAAAAAGCGAGGTTTAAAACCTAAACCCGAAACTATATGTTCGCAATGTTTGACGACAAACCTCAAGGGCATTGATTAACAATAGTCATTCGCAAATGATGCTCACGAGCGCTCTCTCTTGAGAGAGATAAGAAAAATGGAAAATTCGCATCATAGGATATAGGAGCATTAAGAAGTCGCCCTTCAACTCAGTCGCCACTCTCTCAGCCGCATTGCCAAACGTCCATAGGAGTAGGTGGTTTGCAGAGTCCACACCCGCCTTCCATAAATCCTCAACGCAACAAATCATAGATGGACAGAGAGCTCGTAGATGATCGATCTCTTGGCAAATTCCCCATGATTTTCGTGAGAAAGCGAGGTTTAGAACCTAAAACCGAAACTACATGTTCGCACTGTTTGACGACAAACCTCTAGGGCATTGACTAAAAATAATCATTCGCAAACGATACTCAGGAGCACTCTCTTTGAGAAAAATCGAGAATTGGTAAATTCGCATCATTGGATATAGGAGTATTTAGAAGCCGCCCTACAACTCACTCTCCAGCCTCTCGGCCGCGTTGCCCAACGTCCATAGGAGTAGGTGGTATGCAGAGTCCATACCTGCCTTCCATAAATCCTCAACGCAACAAATCATGGATGGACAGAGAGCTCGTAGATGATCTTTTGGCAAATTTCCCATGATTTGCGTGCGAAAGCGAGGTTTAGAACCTAAAACCGAAACTACATGTTCGCACTGTTTGACGACAAACCTCTTGCGCATTGACTAACAATAATCATTCGCAAACGATACTCAGGAGCACTCTCTCTTGAAAAAAATAAGAAAATTGGGAAAATCGCATCATAGGATATAGGAGTATTAAGAAGTCGCCTTCCAACTCAGTCGCCAGTCTCTCGGCCGCGTTGCCAAACGTTCATAGGAGTAGGTGGTTTGCAGAGTCCACACCCGCCTTCCATAAATCCTCAACGCAACAAATCATGGATTGACAGATAGCTCGTAGATGATCGATTTTGGCGAATTTCCCATGATTTTCGTAGAATGCGAGGTTTAAAACCTAAAACCGAAACTATATGTTCGCACTGTTTGACGACTAACCTCTTGGGCATTGACTAACAATAATCATTTGCAAACGATACTCAGGAGCACTCTCTCTTGAAAAAAATAAGAGAATTGGGAATCACTCATAGGATTATAGGAGTATTAAGAAGTCGCCCTACAACTCAGTCGCCAGTCTCGCGGCCGCGTTGCCAAACGTCCATAGGAGTAGGTGGTTTGCAGAGTCCACACCCGCCTTCCATAAATCCTCAACGCAACAAATCATGGATTGGCAGAGAGCTCGTAGATATATTTTCGCAAAATTTCTTGGGCATTGATTAACAATAATCATTCGCAATCGATGCTCACGAGCACTCTCTCTTGAAAAAAATACGAGAACTCGAAAATTCGCATCATAGGATATAGGAGTATTAAGAAGTCGCCCTACAACTCAGTCGCCAGTCTCGCGGCCGCGTTGCCAAACGTCCATAGGAGTAGGTGGTTTGCAGAGTCCACACCCGCCTTCCACAAATCCTCAACGCAACAAATCATGGATGGACAAAGAGCTCGTAGATGATATTTTCGCAAAATTTCTTGGGCATTGATTAACAATAATCATTCGCAAACGATACTCAGGAGCACTCTCTCTTGAAAAAAATACGAGAACTGGAAAATTCGCATCATAGGATATAGGAGCATTAAGAAGTCGCCCCCCAATTCAGTCGCCTGTCTCTCAGCCGCATTGCCCACCGTCCATAGTCTACCGCCTGACGTCCATAGGAGTAGGTGGTTTGCAGAGTCCACACCCGCCTTCCATAAATCCTCAACGCAACAAATCATAGATGGACAGAGAGCTCGTAGATGATATTTTCGCAAAATTTCTTGGGCATTGATTAACAATAATCATTCGCAAACGATGCTCACGAGCGCTCTCTCTTGAGAGAGATAAGAGAACTCAAATATTCGCATCATAGGATATAGGAGCATTAAGAAGTCGCCCCCCAACTCAGTCGCCTGTCTCTCGGCCGCATTACCCACCGTCCATAGGAGTAGGTGGTATGCAGAGTCCACACCTGCCTTCCATAAATCCTCAACGCAACAAATCATAGATGGGCAGAGAGCTCGTAGATGATCGATCTTTTGGCAAATTCCCCATGATTTTCGTGAGAATGCGAGGTTTAAAACCTAAACCCGAAACTACATGTTCGCACTGTTTGACGACAAACCTCTAGGGCATTGACTAACAATAGTCATTCGCAAACGATACTGAGGAGCACTCTCTCTTGAGATAAATACAAGAATTGGGAAATTCGCATTATTGGAGATATGGGCATTAAGAAGTCGCCCTCCAAGTCAGTCGCCAGTCTCTCGGTCGTCTTGCCCAACGTCCATAGGAGTAGGTGGTTTGCAGAGTCACCACCCGCCTTCCATAAATCCTCAACGCAACAAATCATAGATGGGCAGAGAGCTCGTAGATGATCGATCTTTTGGCAAATTCCCCATGATTTTCGTGAGAATGCGAGGTTTGAAACCCAAAACCGAAACTTTATGTTCGCACTGTTTGACGTCAAACCTCTAGGGCATTGAATAACAATAATCATTCACAAACGATACTCAGGAGCACTCTCTCATGAGAAAAATACGAGAAGTGGGAAATTCCCATCATAGGATATAGGAGCATCATGGATGGACAGAGAGCTCGTAGATGATATTTTCGCAAATTTTCTTGGGCACTAACTAACAATAGTCATTCGCAAACGATACTCACGAGCGCTCTCTCTTGAAAGAGATAAGAAAAATGGGTAAATCGCATCATAGGATATATGGGCATTAAGAAGTCGCCCTCCAACTCAGTCGCCAGTCTCTCGGCCACGTTGCCAAACGTTCATAGGAGTAGGTGGTTTGCAAAGTCCACACCCGCCTTCCATAAATCCTCAACGCAACAAATCATGGATGGACAGAGAGCTCGTAGATGATGGATCTTTTGGCAAATTCCCCATGATTTTCGTGAGAATGCGTGGTTTGAAACCTAAAACCGAAACTTTATGTTCGCACTGTTTGACGTCAAACCTCTAGGGCATTGACTAACAATAATCATTCGCAAACGATACTCAGGAGCTCTCTATCATGAGAAAAATACGAGAATTGGGAAATTCGCATCATAGGTTATAGGAGTATTTAGAAGCCGCCTTCCAACTCAGTCTCCAGTCTCTCGGCCGCGTTGCCCAACGTCCATAGGAGTAGGTGGTATGCAGAGTCCATACCTGCCTTCCATAAATCCTCAACGCAACAAATCATGGATGGACAGAGAGCTCGTAGATGATCATCTTTTGGCAAATTTCCCATGATTTGCGTGAGAAAGCGAGGTTTAGAACCTAAAACCGAAACTACATGTTCGCACTGTTTGACGACAAACCTCTAGGGCATTGACTAACAATAGTCATTCGCAAACGATACTGAGGAGCACTCTCTCTTGAGAAATAATACGAGAATTGGGAAATTCGCATCATAGGATATATGGGCATTAGGAAGTCGCCCTCCAACTCAGTCGCCAGTCTCTCGGCCGCGTTGCCAAACGTTCATAGAAGTAGGTGGTTTGCAGAGTCCACACCTGCCTTCCATAAATCCTCAACGCAACAAATCATGGATGGACAGAGAGCTCGTAGATGATCATCTTTTGGCAAATTTCCCATGATTTGCGTGAGATAGCGAGGTTTAGAACCTAAAACCGAAACTACATGTTCGCACTGTTTGACGACAAACCTCTAGGGCATTGACTAACAATAATCATTTGCAAACGATACTCAGGAGCACTCTCTCTTGAAAAAAATACGAGAATTGGGAAATTCGCATCATAGGATATAGGAGTATTAAGAAGTCGCCCTACAACTCAGTCGCCAGTCTCGCGGCCGCGTTGCCAAACGTCCATAGGAGTAGGTGGTTTGCAGAGTCCACACCCGCCTTCCACAAATCCTCAACGCAACAAATCATGGATGGACAGAGAGCTCGTAGATGATATTTTCGCAAAATTTCTTGGGCATTGATTAACAATAATCATTCGCAAACGATGCTCACGAGCGCTCTCTCTTGAGAGGGATAAGAGAAACGGATCAACATAAAATATAGGTGAATTAAGAAGTCGCCCTACAACTCAGTCGCTAGTCTCTCGGTCGCGTTGCCAAACGTCCATAGGAGTAGGTGGTTTGCAGAGTCCACACCCGCCTTCCATAAATCCTCAACGCAACAAATCATGGATCGACAGAGAGCTCGTAGATGATATTTTCGCAAAATTTCTTGGGCATTGATTAACAATAATCATTCGCAAACGATACTCAGGAGCACTCTCTCTTGAAAAAAATACGAGAATTGGGAAATTCGCATCATAGGATATAGGAGTATTAAGAAGCCGCTTTCCAACTCAGTCGCCTGTCTCTCAGCCGCATTGCCCACCGTCCATAGGAGTAGGTGGTATGCAGAGTCCACACCTGCCTTCCATAAATCCTCAACGCAACAAATCATAGATGGGCAGAGAGCTCGTAGATAATCGATCTTTTGGCAAATTCCCCATGATTTTCGTGAGAATGCGAGGTTTGAAACCCAAAACCGAAACTTTATGTTCGCACTGTTTGACGTCAAACCTCTAGGGCATTGACTAACAATAATCATTCACAAACGATACTCAGGAGCACTCTCTCATGAGAAAAATACGAGAATTGGGAAATTCCCATCATAGGATATAGTAGCATTAAGAAGTCGCCCTCCAACTCAATCGCCAGTCCCTCGGTCGCGTTGCCTAACGTCCATAGGAGTAGGTGGTTTGCAGATTCCACACCTACCTTCCATAAATCCTCAACGCAACAAATCATGGATGGACAGAGAGCTCGTAGATGATATTTTCGCAAATTTTCTTGGGCACTAACTAACAATAGTCATTCGCAAACGATACTCACGAGCGCTCTCTCTTGAAAGAGATAAGAAAAATGGGTAAATCGCATCATAGGATATATGGGCATTAAGAAGTCGCCCTCCAACTCAGTCGCCAGTCTCTCGGCCACGTTGCCAAACGTTCATAGGAGTAGGTGGTTTGCAGAGTCCACATCCGCCTTCCATAAATCCTCAACGCAACAAATCATGGATGGACAGAGAGCTCGTAGATGATCGATCTTTTGGCAAATTCCCCATGATTTTCGTGAGAATGCGAGGTTTGAAACCTAAAACCGAAACTTTATGTTCGCACTAGTTGACGTCAAACCCCTAGGGCATTGACTAACAATAATCATTTGCAAACGATACTTACGAGCGCTCTCTCTTGAGAGAGATAAGAGAAAAGCATCAACATAGAATTTAGGTGCATTAAGAAATCGCCCTACAACTCAGTCGTCAGTCTCTCGGCCGCGTTGCCTAACGTCCATAGGAGTAGGTGGTTTGCATATTCCACACCTACCTTCCATAAATCATCAACGCAACAAATCATGGATGGACAGAGAGCTTGTAGATGATATTTTCGCAAAATTTCTTGGGCATTGATTAACAATAATCATTCGCAAACGATGCTCACGAGCGCTCTCTCTTTAGAGAGATAAGAGAAAAGCATCAACATAGAATATAGGTGCATTAAGAAATCGCCCTACAACTCAGTCGCCAGTCTCTCGGTGGTGGTTTGCAGAGTCCACACCTACCTTCGATAAATCATCAACGCAACAAATCATGGATGGACAGAGAGCTCGTAGATGATCTTTTGGCAAATTTCCCATGATTTGCGTGAGAAAGCGAGGTTTAGAACCTAAAACCGAAACTACATGTTCGCACTGTTTGACGACAAACCTCTAGGGCATTGACTAACAATAGTCATTCGCAAACGATACTGAGGAGCACTCTCTCTTGAGAAATAATACGAGAATTGGGAAATTCGCATCATAGGATATATGGGCATTAGGAAGTCGCCCTCCAAGTCAGTCGCCAGTCTCTCGGCCGCGTTGCCAAACGTTCATAGAAGTAGGTGGTTTGCAGAGTCCACACCCGCCTTCCATAAATCCTCAACGCAACAAATCATGGATGGACAGAGAGCTCGTAGATGATCTTTTGGCAAATTTCCCATGATTTGCGTGAGATAGCGAGGTTTAGAACCTAAAACCGAAACTACATGTTCGCACTGTTTGACGACAAACCTCTAGGGCATTGACTAACAATAATCATTTGCAAACGATACTCAGGAGCACTCTCTCTTGAAAAAAATACGAGAATTGGGAAATTCGCATCATAGTATTAAGAAGTCGCACTACAACTCAGTCGCCAGTCTCGCGGCCGCGTTGCCAAACGTCCATAGGAGTAGGTGGTTTGCAGAGTCCACACCCGCCTTCCACAAATCCTCAACGCAACAAATCATGGATGGACAGAGAGCTCGTAGATGATATTTTCGCAAAATTTCTTGGGCATTGATTAACAATAATCATTCGCAAACGATGCTCACGAGCGCTCTCTCTTGAGAGAGATAAGAGAAACGGATCAACATAAAATATAGGTGAATTAAGAAGTCGCCCTACAACTCAGTCGCCAGTCTCGCGGCCGCGTTGCCAAACGTCCATAGGAGTAGGTGGTTTGCAGAGTCCACACCCGCCTTCCACAAATCCTCAACGCAACAAATCATGGATGGACAGAGAGCTCGTAGATGATATTTTCGCAAATTTTCTTGGGCACTAACTAACAATAGTCATTCGCAAACGATACTCACGAGCGCTCTCTCTTGAAAGAGATAAGAAAAATGGGTAAATCGCATCATAGGATATATGGGCATTAAGAAGTCGCCCTCCAACTCAGTCGCCAGTCTCTCGGCCACGTTGCCAAACGTTCATAGGAGTAGGTGGTTTGCAGAGTCCACACCCGCCTTCCATAAATCCTCAACGCAACAAATCATGGATGGACAGAGAGCTCGTAGATGATCGATCTTTTGGCAAATTCCCCATGATTTTCGTGAGAATGCGAGGTTTGAAACCTAAAACCGAAATTTTATGTTCGCACTGTTTGACGTCAAACCCCTAGGGCATTGACTAACAATAATCATTCGCAAACGATACTCAGGAGCTCTCTATCATGAGAAAAATACGAGAATTGGGAAATTCGCATCATAGGTTATAGGAGTATTTAGAAGCCGCCTTCCAACTCAGTCTCCAGTCTCTCGGCCGCGTTGCCCAACGTCCATAGGAGTAGGTGGTATGCAGAGTCCATACCTGCCTTCCATAAATCCTCAACGCAACAAATCATGGATGGACAGAGAGCTCGTAGATGATCTTTTGGCAAATTTCCCATGATTTGCCTGAGAAAGCGAGGTTTAGAACCTAAAACCGAAACTACATGTTCGCACTGTTTGACGACAAACCTCTAGGGCATTGACTAACAATAGTCATTCGCAAACGATACTCACGAGCGCTCTCTCTTGAAAGAGATAAGAAAAATGGGTAAATCGCATCATAGGATATATGGGCATTAAGAAGTCGCCCTCCAACTCAGTCGCCAGTCTCTCGGCCGTGTTGCCCAACGTCCATAGGAGTAGGTGGTTTGCAGAGTCCACACCTGCCTTCCATAAATCCTCAACGTAACAAATCATGGATGGACAGAGAGCTCGTAGATGATCGATCTTTTGGCGAATTCCCCATGATTTTCGTGAGAATGCGAGGTTTGAAACCTAAAACCGAAACTTTATGTTCGCACTGTTTGACGTCAAACCCCTAGGGCATTGACTAACAATAATCATTCGCAAACGATACTCAGGAGCTCTCTATCATGAGAAAAATACGAGAATTGGGAAATTCGCATCATAGGTTATAGGAGTATTTAGAAGCCGCCTTCCAACTCAGTCTCCAGTCTCTCGGCCGCGTTGCCCAACGTCCATAGGAGTATGTGGTTTGCAGAGTCCACACCTGCCTTCCATAAATCCTCAACGTAACAAATCTTGGATTGACAGATAGCTCGTAGATGATTGTTTGACAAATTTCCAAGAGTTGCGTCAGAAAGTGAGGATTACACTTAAAACCGATACTGCGTGTTCGCACTGTTTGACGATTAACCTCTTGGGCATTGACTAACAATAGTCATTTGCAAACGATTCTTACGAGCGCTCTCTCTTGAGAGAGATAAGAGAAAAGGATCACCATTGAATATAGGTGCATTAAGAAATCGCCCTACAACTCAGTCGCCAGTCTCTCGGTGGTGGTTTGCAGAGTCCACACCTACCTTCGATAAATCATCAACGCAACAAATCATGGATGGACAGAGAGCTCGTAGATGATCTTTTGGCAAATTTCCCATGATTTGCGTGAGAAAGCGAGGTTTAGAACCTAAAACCGAAACTACATGTTCGCACTGTTTGACGACAAACCTCTAGGGCATTGACTAACAATAGTCATTCGCAAACGATACTGAGGAGCACTCTCTCTTGAGAAATAATACGAGAATTGGGAAATTCGCATCATAGGATATATGGGCATTAGGAAGTCGCCCTCCAAGTCAGTCGCCAGTCTCTCGGCCGCGTTGCCAAACGTTCATTGAAGTAGGTGGTTTGCAGAGTCCACACCCGCCTTCCATAAATCCTCAACGCAACAAATCATGGATGGACAGAGAGCTCGTAGATGATCTTTTGGCAAATTTCCCATGATTTGCGTGAGATAGCGAGGTTTAGAACCTAAAACCGAAACTACATGTTCGCACTGTTTGACGACAAACCTCTAGGGCATTGACTAAAAATAATCATTTGCAAACGATACTCAGGAGCACTCTCTCTTGAAAAAAATACGAGAATTGGGAAATTCGCATCATAGGATATAGGAGTATTAAGAAGTCGCCCTACAACTCAGTCGCCAGTCTCGCGGCCGCGTTGCCAAACGTCCATAGGAGTAGGTGGTTTGCAGAGTCCACACCCGCCTTCCACAAATCCTCAACGCAACAAATCATGGATGGACAGAGAGCTCGTAGATGATATTTTCGCAAAATTTCTTGGGCATTGATTAACAATAATCATTCGCAAACGATGCTCACGAGCGCTCTCTCTTGAGAGAGATAAGAGAAACGGATCAACATAGAATATAGGTGAATTAAGAAGTCGCCCTACAACTCAGTCGCCAGTCTCTCGGTCGCGTTGGCAAACGTCCATAGGAGTAGGTGGTTTGCAGAGTCCACACCCGCCTTCCATAAATCCTCAACGCAACAAATCATGGATCGACAGAGAGCTCGTAGATGATATTTTCGCAAAATTTCTTGGGCATTGATTAACAATAATCATTCGCAAACGATACTCAGGAGCACTCTCTCTTGAAAAAAATACGAGAATTGGGAAATTCGCATCATAGGATATAGGAGTATTAAGAAGCCGCTTTCCAACTCAGTCGCCTGTCTCTCAGCCGCATTGCCCACCGTCCATAGGAGTAGGTGGTATGCAGAGTTCACACCTGCCTTCCATAAATCCTCAACGCAACAAATCATAGATGGGCAGAGAGCTCGTAGATGATCGATCTTTTGGCAAATTCCCCATGATTTTCGTGAGAATGCGAGGTTTAAAACCTAAACCCGAAACTACATGTTCGCACTGTTTGACGACAAACCTCTAGGGCATTGACTATCAATAGTCATTCGCAAACGGTAATGAGGAGCACTCTCTCTTGAGATAAATACAAGAATTGGGAAATTCGCATTATTGGAGATACACCCGCCTTCCACAAATCCTCAACGCAACAAATCATGGATGGACAGAGAGCTCGTAGATGATATTTTCGCAAAATTTCTTGGGCATTGATTAACAATAATCATTCGCAAACGATGCTCACGAGCGCTCTCTCTTGAGAGAGATAAGAGAACTCAAATATTCGCATCATAGGATATAGGAGCATTAAGAAGTCGCCCCCCAACTCAGTCGCCTGTCTCTCAGCCGCATTGCCCACCGTCCATAGGAGTAGGTGGTATGCAGAGTCCACACCTGCCTTCCATAAATCCTCAACGCAACAAATCATAGAGGGGCAGAGAGCTCGTAGATGATCGATCTTTTGGCAAATTCCCCATGATTTTTGTGAGAATGCGAGGTTTAAAACCTAAACCCGAAACTACATGTTCGCACTGTTTGACGACAAACCTCTGGGGCATTGACTAAAAATAGTCATTCGCAAACGATACTGAGGAGCACTCTAAGAGAAAAGGATCAACATTGAATATAGGTGTATTAAGAAGTCGCCCTACAACTCAGTCGCCAGTCTCGCGGCCGCGTTGCCAAACGTCCATAGGAGTAGGTGGTTTGCAGAGTCCACACCCGCCTTCCATAAATCATCAACGCAACAAATCATGGATCGACAGAGAGCTCGTAGATGATATTTTCGCAAAATTTCTTGGGCATTGATTAACAATAATCATTCGCAAACGATACTCAGGAGCACTCTCTCTTGAAAAAAATACGAGAATTGGGAAATTCGCATCATAGGATATAGGAGTATTAAGAAGCCGCTTTCCAACTCAGTCGCCTGTCTCTCAACCGCATTGCCCACCGTCCATAGGAGTAGGTGGTATGCAGAGTCCACACCTGCCTTCCATAAATCCTCAACGCAACAAATCATAGAGGGGCAGAGAGCTCGTAGATGATCGATCTTTTTGGCAAATTCCCCATGATTTTCGTGAGAATGCGAGGTTTAAAACCTAAACCCGAAACTACATGTTCGCACTGTTTGACGACAAACCTCTAGGGCATTGACTAACAATAGTCCTTCGTAAACGATGCTCACGAGCGCTCTCTCTTGAAAGAGTTAAGAAAAATGGGAAATTCGCATTATAGGATATAGGAGCATTAAGAAGTCGCCCTCCAACTTAGTCGCCTGTCTCTCGGCCGCCTTGCCCAACGTCCATAGGAGTAGGTGGTTTGCAGAGTCACCACCCGCCTTCCCTAAATCCTCAACGCAACAAATCATAGAGGGGCAGAGAGCTCGTAGATGATCGATCTTTTGGCAAATTCCCCATGATTTTCGTGAGAATGCGAGGTTTAAAACCTAAACCCGAAACTACATGTTCGCACTGTTTGACGACAAACCTCTGGGGCATTGACTAACAATAGTCATTCGCAAACGATGCTGAGGAGCACTCTTTCTTGAGATAAATACAAGAATTGGGAAATTCGCATTATAGGATATAGGAGCATTAAGAAGTCGCCCTCCAACTCAGTCGCCTGTCTCTCGGCCGCATTACCCAACGTCCATAGGAGTAGGTGGTATGCAGATTTCACACCTGCCTTCCATAAATCCTCAACGCAACAAATCATAGATGGGCAGAGAGCTCGTAGATGATCGATCTTTTGGCATATTCCCCATGATTTTCGTGAGAATGCGAGGTTTAAAACCTAAACCCGAAACTACATGTTCGCACTGTTTGACGACAAACCTCTAGGGCATTGATCAACAATAGTCCTTCGTAAACGATGCTCACGAGCGCTCTCTCTTGAAAGAGTTAAGAAAAATGGGAAATTCTCATCATAGGATATATGGGCATTAAGAAGTCGCCCTCCAAGTCAGTCGCCAGTCTCTCGGCCGCCTTGCCCAACGTCCATAGGAGTAGGTGGTTTGCAGAGTCACCACCCGCCTTCCATAAATCCTCAACGCAACAAATCATAGATGGGCAGAGAGCTCGTAGATGATCGATCTTTTGGCAAATTCCCCATGATTTTCGTGAGAATGCGAGGTTTAAAACCTAAACCCGAAACTACATGTTCGCACTGTTTGACGACAAACCTCTAGGGCATTGACTAACAATAGTCCTTCGTAAACGATGTTCACGAGCGCTCTCTCTTGAAAGAGTTAAGAAAAATGGGAAATTCGCATTATAGGATATAGGAGCATTAAGAAGTCGCCCTCCAACTTAGTCGCCTGTCTCTCGGCCGCCTTGCCCAACGTCCATAGGAGTAGGTGGTTTGCAGAGTCACCACCCGCCTTCCATAAATCCTCAACGGAACAAATCATAGAGGGGCAGAGCGCTCGTAGATGATCGATCTTTTGGCAAATTCCCCATGATTTTCGTGAGAATGCGAGGTTTAAAACCTAAACCCGAAACTACATGTTCGCACTGTTTGACGACAAACCTCTAGGGCATTGACTAACAATAGTCATTCGCAAACGATACTGAGGAGCACTCTCTCTTGAGATAAATACAAGAATTGGGAAATTCGCATTATTGGAGATACACCCGCCTTCCATAAATCCTCAACGCAACAAATCATAGATGGGCAGAGAGCTCGTAGATGATCGATCTTTTGGCAAATTCCTCATGATTTTCGTGAGAATGCGAGGTTTGAAACCTAAAACCGAAACTTTATGTTCGCACTGTTTGACGTCAAACCTCTAGGGCATTGACTAACAATAATCATTCACAAACGATACTCAGGAGCACTCTCTCATGAGAAAAATACGAGAATTGGGAAATTCCCATCATAGGATATAGGAGCATTAAGAAGTCGCCCTCCAACTCAATCGCCAGTCCCTCGGTCGCGTTGCCTAACGTCCATAGGAGTAGGTGGTTTGCAGATTCCACACCTACCTTCCATAAATCCTCAACGCAACAAATCATGGATGGACAGAGAGCTCGTAGATGATATTTTCGCAAATTTTCTTGGGCACTAACTAACAATAGTCATTCGCAAACGATACTCACGAGCGCTCTCTCTTGAGAGAGATAAGAGAAATGGATCAACATAGAATATAGGTGAATTAAGAAGTCGCCCTACAACTCAGTCGCCAGTCTCGCGGCCGCGTTGCCAAACGTCCATAGGAGTAGGTGGTTTGCAGAGTCCACACCCGCCTTCCACAAATCCTCAACGCAACAAATCATGGATGGACAGAGAGCTCGTAGATGATATTTTCGCAAAATTTCTTGGGCATTGATTAACAATAATCATTCGCAAACGATGCTCACGAGCGCTCTCTCTTGAGAGAGATAAGAGAACTCAAATATTCGCATCATAGGATATAGGAGCATTAAGAAGTCGCCCTCCAACTCAGTCGCCTGTCTCTCAGCCGCATTGCCCACCGTCCATAGGAGTAGGTGGTTTGCAGAGTCCACACCCGCCTTCCATAAATCCTCAACGCAACAAATCATGGATTGGCAGAGAGCTCGTAGATGATTGTTTGACAAATTTCCAAGAGTTGCGTCAGAAAGCGAGGATTACACTTAAAACCGATACTGTGTGTTTGCACTGTTTGACGATTAACCTCTTGGGCATTGACTAACAATAGTCATTCGCAAACGATGCTCACGAGCGCTCTCTCTTAAAAGAGATAAGAAAAATGAGAAATTCGCATCATAGGATATATGGACATTAAGAAGACGCCCTCCAACACAGTCGCCAGTCTTTCGGTCGCGTTGCCAAACGTTCATAGGAGTAGTTGGTTTGCAGATTCCACACCTGCCTTCTATAAATCATCAACACAACATATCATGGATGGACAGAGAGCTCGTAGATGATATTTTCGCAAATTTTCTTGGGAATTGACTAACAATAGTCATTCGCAAACGATGCTCACGAGCGCTCTCACTTGAAAGAGATAAGAAAAATGGGAAATTCGCATTATAGGATATATGGACATTAAGAAGACGCCCTCCAACACAGTCGCCAGTCTTTCGGTCGCGTTGCCAAACGTTCATAGGAGTAGTTGGTTTGCAGAGTCCACACCTGCCTTCTATAAATCATCAACACAACATATCATGGATGGACAGAGAGCTTGTAGATGATCGATCTCTTGGCAAATTCCCCATGATTTGAGTGAGAAAGCGAGACTTAAAACCTAAAACTGAAACTACTTGTTCGCACTGTTTGACAATAAACCTTTAGGGCATTGACTAACAATAGTCATTCGTAAACGATGCTCACTAGCGCTCTCTCTTGAGAGAGATAAGAAAAATGGGAAATTCGCATCATAGGATATATGGGCATTAAGAAGTCGCCCTCTAACTCAGTCGCCAGTCTCTCGTCCGCGTTGCCAAACGTTCATAGGAGAAGGTGGTATGCAGAATCCACACCTGCCTTCCATAAATCCTAAACGCAACAAATCATGGATGGACAGAGAGCTCGTAGATGATATTTTCGCAAATTTTCTTGGGCATTGACTAACAATAGTCATTCGCAAACGATGCTCACGAGCGCTCTCTCTTAAAAGAGATAAGAAAAATGGGCAATTAGCATCATAGGATATATGGGCATTCAGAAGTCGCCCTTCAACTCAGTCGCCAGACTCACGGCCGCGTTGCCAAACGTTCATAGGAGTAGGTGGTTTGCAGAGTCTACACCCGCCTTCCATAAATCCTCAACGCAACAAATCATGGATGGACAGAGAGCTCGTAGATGATATTTTCGCAAATTTTCTTGGGCATTGACTAACAATAGTCATTCGCAAACGATGCTCACGAGCGCTCTAACTTGAAAGAGATAAGAAAAATGGGAAATTCGCATTATAGGATATATGGACATTAAGAAGACGCCCTCCAACGCAGTCGCCAGTCTCTCGGCCGCGTTGCCAAACGTTCATAGGAGTAGGTGGTTTGCAGAGTCCACACCTGCCTTCTATAAATCATCAACACAACATATCATGGATGGACAGAGAGCTTGTAGATGATCGATCTCTTGGCAAATTCCCCATGATTTGAGTGAGAAAGCGAGACTTAAAACCTAAAACTGAAACTACTTGTTCGCACTGTTTGACAATAGACCTTTAGGGCATTGACTAACAATAGTCATTCACAAACGATGCTCACTAGCGAGAGATAAGAAAAATGGGAAATTCGCATCATAGGATATATGGGCATTAAGAAGTCGCCCTCTAACTCAGTCGCCAGTCTTTCGGTCGCGTTGCCAAACGTTCATAGGAATAGGTGGTTTGCAGAGTCCACACCTGCCTTCTATAAATCATCAACACAACATATCATGGATGGACAGAGAGCTTGTAGATGATCGATCTCTTGGCAAATTCCCCATGATTTGAGTGAGAAAGCGAGGCTTAAAACCTAAAACTGAAACTACTTGTTCGCACTGTTTGACAATAAACCTTTAGGGCATTGACTAACAATAGTCATTCGTAAACGATGCTTACTAGCGAGAGATAAGAAAAATGGGAAATTCGCATCATAGGATATATGGGCATTAAGAAGTCGCCCTCTAACTCAGTCGCCAGTCTCTCGTCCGCGTTGCCAAACGTTCATAGGAGAAGGTGATATGCAGAATCCACACCTGCCTTCCATAAATCCTAAACGCAACAAATCATGGATGGACAGAGAGCTCGTAGATGATATTTTCGCAAACTTTCTTGGGCATTGACTAACAATAGTCATTCGCAAACGATGCTCACGAGCGCTCTCTCTTAAAAGAGATAAGAAAAATGAGAAATTCGCATCATAGGATATATGGACATTAAGAAGACGCCCTCCAACACAGTCGCCAGTCTTTCGGTCGCGTTGCCAAACGTTCATAGGAATAGGTGGTTTGCAGAGTCCACACCTGCCTTCTATAAATCATCAACACAACATATCATGGATGGACAGAGAGCTTGTAGATGATCGATCTCTTGGCAAATTCCCCATGATTTGAGTGAGAAAGCGAGGCTTAAAACCTAAAACTGAAACTACTTGTTCGCACTGTTTGACAATAAACCTTTAGGGCATTGACTAACAATAGTCATTCGTAAACGATGCTCATTAGCGCTCTCTCTTGAGAGAGATAAGAAAAAATGGGAAATTCGCATCATAGGATATATGGGCATAAGAAGTCGCCCTCTAACTCAGTCGCCAGTCTCTCATCCGCGTTGCCAAACGTTCATAGGAGTAGGTGGTATGCAGAGTCCACACCTGCCTTCCATAAATCCTCAACGCAACAAATCATGGATGGACAGAGAGCTCGTAGATGATATTTTCGCAAATTTTCTTGGGCATTGACTAACAATAGTCATTCGCAAACGCTGCTCACGAGCGCTCTCACTTGAAAGAGATAAGAAAAATGGGAAATTCGCATTATAGGATATATGGACATTAAGAAGACGCCCTCCAACACAGTCGCCAGTCTCTCGGCCGCGTTGCCAAACGTTCATAGGATTAGGTGGTTTGCAGAGTCCACACCTGCCTTCTATAAATCATCAACACAACATATCATGGATGGACAGAGAGCTTGTAGATGATCGATCTCTTGGCAAATTCCCCATGATTTGAGTGAGAAAGCGAGACTTAAAACCTAAAACTGAAACTACTTGTTCGCACTGTTTGACAATAAACCTTTAGGGCATTGACTAACAATAGTCATTCGTAAACGATGCTTACTAGCGAGAGATAAGAAAAATGGGAAATTCGCATCATAGGATATATGGGCATTAAGAAGTCGCCCTCTAACTCAGTCGCCAGTCTCTCGTCCGCGTTGCCAAACGTTCATAGGAGTAGGTGGTATGCAGAATCCACACCTGCCTTCCATAAATCCTCAACGCAACAAATCATGGATGGACAGAGAGCTCGTAGATGATATTTTCGCAAATTTTCTTGGGCATTGACTAACGATAGTCATTCACAAACGATGCTCACGAGCGCTCTCTCTTAAAAGAGATAAGAAAAATGGGCAATTCGCATCATAGGATATATGGGCATTCAGAAGTCGCCCTCCAACTCAGTCGCCAGCCTCACGGCCGCGTTGCCAAACGTTCATAGGAGTAGGTGGTTTGCAGAGTCCACACCCGCCTTCCATAAATCCTCAACGCAACAAATCATGGATGGACAGAGAGCTCGTAGATGATATTTTCGCAAATTTTCTTGGGCATTGACTAACAATAGTCATTCGCAAACGATGCTCACGAGCGCTCTCTCTTGAGACAAATACGAGATTTAAGAAATGCGCATCAAAGGATATAGGAGCATTAAGAAGTCGCCCTCCAACTCAGTCGCCAGTCTCTCGGCCGCGATACCTAACGTCTATAGGAGTAGGTGGTTTGCAGAGTCCACACCTGCCTTCTATAAATCATCAACACATCATCTCATAGAGGGACAGAGAGCTTGTAGATGATCGATCTCTTGGCAAATTCCCCATGATTTGAGTGAGAAAGCGAGGCTTAAAACCTAAAACTGAAACTACTTGTTCGCACTGTTCGACAATAAACCTTTAGGGCATTGACTAACAATAGTCATTCGTAAACGATGCTCACTAGCGCTCTCTCTTGAGAGAGATAAGAAAAATGGGAAATTCGCATCATAGGATATAGGAGTATTAAGAAGCCGCCTTCCAACTCAGTCGCCAGTCTCTCGGCCGCGTTGCCCAACGTCCATAGGAGTAGGTGGTTTGCAGAGTCCACACCTGCCTTCCATAAATCCTCAACGTAACAAATCATAGATTGACAGAGAGCTCGTAGATGATTGTTTGACAAATTTCCAAGAGTTGTGTCAGAAAGCGAGGATTACTCTTAAAACCGATACTGCGTGTTCGCACTGTTTGACGATTAACCTCTTGGGCATTGACTAACAATAGTCATTTGCAAACGATACTTACGAGCGCTCTCTCTTGAGAGAGATAAGAGAAAAGCATCAACATAGAATTTAGGTGCATTAAGAAATCGCCCTACAACTCAGTCGTCAGTCTCTCGGCCGCGTTGCCTAACGTCCATAGGAGTAGGTGGTTTGCATATTCCACACCTACCTTCCATAAATCATCAACGCAACAAATCATGGATGGACAGAGAGCTTGTAGATGATATTTTCGCAAAATTTCTTGGGCATTGATTAACAATAATCATTCGCAAACGATGCTCACGAGCGCTCTCTCTTTAGAGAGATAAGAGAAAAGCATCAACATAGAATATAGGTGCATTAAGAAATCGCCCTTCAACTCAGTCGCCAGTCTCTCGGTGGTGGTTTGCAGAGTCCACACCTACCTTCGATAAATCATCAACGCAACAAATCATGGATGGACAGAGAGCTCGTAGATGATCTTTTGGCAAATTTCTCATGATTTGCGTGAGAAAGCGAGGTTTAGAACCTAAAACCGAAACTACATGTTCGCACTGTTTGACGACAGTATTACTCTTAAAACCGATACTGCGTGTTCGCACTGTTTGACGATTAACCTCTTGGGCATTGACTAACAATAGTCATTTGCAAACGATACTTACGAGCGCTCTCTCTTGAGAGATAAGAGAAAAGAATCAACATAGAATATAGGTGCATTAAGAAATCGCCCTACAACTCAGTCGCCAGTCTCTCAGCTGCGTTGCCTAACGTCCATAGGAGTAGGTGGTTTGCAGAGTCCACACCTACCTTCCATAAATCATCAACGCAACAAATCATGGATTGACAGAGAGCTCGTAGATGATTGTTAGACAAATTTCCAAGAGTTGCGTCAGAAAGCGAGTATTACACTTAAAACCGATACTGCGTGTTCGCACTGTTTGACGATTAACGTCTTGGGCATTGACTAACAATAGTCATTCGCAAACGATGCTCACGAGCGCTCTCTCTTGAGAGAGATAAGAGAAACGGATCAACATAGAATATAGGTGAGTTAAGAAGTCGCCCTACAACTCAGTCGCCAGTCTCTCGGTCGCGTTGCCAAACGTCCATAGGAGTAGGTGGTTTGCAGAGTCCACACCTACCTGCCATTAATCCTCAACGCAACAAATCATAGATGGACAGAGAGCTCGTCGATGATCGATCTTTCGGCAAATTCCCCATGATTTTCGTGAGAAAACAAGGTTTAAAACCTAAAACCGAAACTATATGTTCGCACTGTTTGACGACAAACCTCTACGGCAATGACTAACAATAGTCATTCGCAAACGATATTCAACAGCGCTCTCTCTTGAGAGAGATAAGAGAAAAGGATTAACATAGAATATAGGTGCATTACGAAGTCGCCCTACAATTCAGTCGCCAGTCCCTCGGTCGCTTTGCCCAACGTCTATAGGAGTAGGTGGTTTGCAGAGTATACACCCGCCTTCCATAAATCCTCAACGCAACAAATCATGGATGGACAGAGAGCTCGTAGATGATCTTTTGGCAATTTCCTATGATTTGCGTGAGAAAGCGAGGTTTAGAACCTAAAACCGAAACTACATGTTCGCACAGTTTGACGTCAAACCTCTAGGGCATTGACTAACAATAATCATTCGCAAAGGATACTCAGGAGCACTCTCTCATGAGAAAAATACGAGAATTGGGAAATTCGCATCATAGGATATAGGGGCATTAAGAAGTCGCCCTCCAACTCAATCGCCAGTCCCTCGGTCGCGTTGCCCAACGTCCATAGGAGTAGGTGGTTTGCAGATTCCACACCTTCCTTCCATAAATCATCAACGCAACAAATCGTAGATGGACACAGAGCTCGTAAATGATCTTTTCGCAAATTTTCTTGGGCATTGACTAACAATATTCATGCGCAATCGATATACACGAGCGCTCTCTCTTGAGAGAGATAAGAGAAAAGAATCAACATAGAATATAGGTGCATTAAGAAATCGCCCTACAACTCAGTCGCCAGTCTCTCGGCCGCGTTGCCTAACGTCCATAGGAGTAGGTGGTTTGCAGAGTCCACACCTACCTTCCATAAATCATCAACGCAACAAATCATGAAATGACAGAGAGCTCGTAGATGATTGTTTGACAAATTTCCAAGAGTTCGCACTGTTTGACGATTAACGTCTTGGGCATTGACTTACAATAGTCATTCGCAAACGATGCTCACGAGCGCTCTCTCTTGAGAGAGATAAGAGAAACGGATCAACATAGAATATAGGTGAATTAAGAAATCTTGAGAGAGATAAGAGAAACGGATCAACATAGAATATAGGTGAATTAAGAAATCGCCCTACAACTCAGTCGCCAGTCTCTCGGTCGCGTTGCCCAACGTCTATAGGAGTAGGTGGTTTGCAGAGTACACACCCGCCTTCCATAAATCCTCAACGCAACAAATCATGGATGGACAGAGAGCTCGTAGATGATCTTTTGGCAATTTCCTATGATTTGCGTGAGAAAGCGAGGTTTAGAACCTAAAACCGAAACTACATGTTCGCACAGTTTGACGTCAAACCTCTAGGGCATTGACTAACAATAATCATTCGCAAAGGATACTCAGGAGCACTCTCTCATGGGAAAAATACGAGAATTGGGAAATTCCCATCTAGGATATAGGAGCATTAAGAAGTCGCCCTCCAACTCAATCGCCAGTCCCTCTGTCGCGTTGCCCAACGTCCATAGGAGTAGGTGGTTTGCAGATTCCACACCTTCCTTCCATAAATCATCAACGCAACAAATCGTAGATGGACACTGAGCTCGTAAATGATCTTTTCGCAAAATTTCTTGGGCATTGACTAACAATATACATTCGCAATCGATATACACGAGCGCTCTCTCAGAGAGAGATAAGAGAAAAGAATCAACATAGAATATAGGTGCATTAAGAAGTCGCCCTACAACTCAGTCGCCAGTCTCTCGGCCGCGTTGCCTAACGTCCATAGGAGTAGGTGGTTTGCAGAGTCCACACCTACCTTCCATAAATCATCAACGCAACAAATCATGGAATGACAGAGAGCTCGTAGATGATTGTTTGACAAATTTCCAAGAGTTGTGTCAGAAAGCGAGGATTACTCTTAAAACCGATACTGCGTGTTCGCACTGTTTGACGATTAACGTCTTGGGCATTGACTTACAATAGTCATTCGCAAACGATGCTCTCGAGCGCTCTCTCTTGAGAGAGATAAGAGAAACGGATCAACATAGAATATAGGTGAATTAAGAAGTCGCCCTACAACTCAGTCGCCAGTCTCTCGGTCGCGTTGCCCAACGTCTATAGGAGTAGGTGGTTTGCAGAGTACACACCCGCCTTCCATAAATCCTCAACGCAACAAATCATGGATGGACAGAGAGCTCGTAGATGATCTTTTGGCAATTTCCTATGATTTGCGTGAGAAATCGAGGTTTAGAACCTAAAACCGAAACTACATGTTCGCACAGTTTGACGTCAAACCTCTAGGGCATTGACTAACAATAATCATTCGCAAAGGATACTCAGGAGCACTCTCTCATGGGAAAAATACGAGAATTGGGAAATTGGCATCATAGGATACAGGAGTATTACGAAGTCGCCCTCCAACTCAATCGCCAGTCCCTCGGTCGCGTTGCCCAACGTCCATAGGAGTAGGTGGTTTGCAGATTCCACACCTTCCTTCCATAAATCATCAACGCAACAAATCATAGATGGACACAGAGCTCGTAAATGATCTTTTCGCAAATTTTCTTGGGCATTGACTAACAATATTCATTCGCAATCGATATGCACGAGCGCTTTCTCTCTTGAGAGAGATAAGAGATCTGGAATATTCTATAGGAGCATTAAGAAGTCGCCATCCAACTCAGTCGCCTGTCTCTCGGCCGCATTGCCTAACGTCCATAGGAGTAGGTGGTATGCAGAGTCCACACTTGCCTTCCATAAATCCTCAACGCAACAAATCATGGATGGACAGAGAGCTCGTAGATGATCTTTTGGTTAATTTCCCATGATTTGCGTGAGAAAGCGAGGTTTAGAACCTAAAACCGAAACTACATGTTCGCACTGTTTGACGACAAACCTCTAGGGGATTGACTAACAATAATCATTCGCAAACGATACTCAGGAGCACTCTCTCTTGAGAAAAATACGAAAATTGGGAAATTCGCATCATAGGATATAGGAGTATTAAGAAGCCGCCCTCCAACTCAGCCGCCTGTCTCTCGGCCGCATTGCCCACCGTCCATAGGAGTAGGTGGTTTGCAGTGTCCACACCTGCCATCCATAAATCCTCAACGTAGCAAATCCTGGATTGACAGAGAGCTCGTAGATGATTGTTTGACAAATTTCCAAGAGTTGCGTCTGAAAGCGAGGATTACTCTTAAAACCGATACTGCGTGTTCGCACTGTTTGTCGATTAACCTCTAGGACATTGACTAACAATAGTCATTTGCAAACGATACTTACGAGCGCTATCTCTTGAGAGAGATAAGAGAAAAGGATCAACAAAGAATATAGGTGCATTAAGAAATCGCCCTACAACTCAGTCGCCAGTCTCTCGGCCGCGTTGCCTTACGTCCATAGGAGTAGGTGGTTTGCAGAGTCCACACCTACCTTCCATAAATCATCAACGCAACAAATCATGGATGGACAGAGAGCTCGTAGATGATATTTTCGCAAATATTCTTGGGCATTGATTAACAATAATCATTCGCAAACGATGCTCACGAGCGCTCTCTCTTGAGAGATATAAGAGAACTCGAATATTCGCATCATAGGATATAGGAGCATTAAGAAGTCGCCCTTCAACTCAGTCGCCTGTCTCTCGGCCGCATTGCCCACCGTCCATAGGAGTAGGTGGTATGCAGAGTCCACAACTGCCTTCCATAAATCCTCAACGCAACAAATCATAGATGGGCAGAGAGCTCGTAGATGATCGATCTTTTGGCAAATTCCCCATGATTTTCGTGAGAATGCGAGGTGTAAAACATAAAACCGAAACTACATGTTCGCACAGTTTGACGTCAAACCTCTAGGGCATTGGATTACAATAATCATTCGCAAACGATACTGAGAAGCACTCTCTCTTGAGAAAAATCCGAGAATTGGAAAATTCGCATCATAGGATATAGGAGTATTAAGAAGTCGCCCTACAACTCAGTCGCCAGTCTCTCGGTCGCGTTGCCAAACGTCCATAGGAGTAGGTGGTTTGCAGAGTCCACACCTGCCTGCCATAAATCCTCAACGCAACAAATCATAGATGAACAGAGAGCTCGTAGATGATCGATCTTTTGGCCAATTCCCCATGATTTTCGTGAGAAAACGAGGTTTAAAACCTAAAACCGAAACTATATGTTCGCACTGTTTGACGACAAACCTCTACGGCAATGACTAACAATAGTCATTCGCAAACGATATTCAACAGCGCTCTCTCTTGAGAGAGGATAAGAGAAAAGGATCAACATAGAATATAGGTGCATTAAGAAATCGCCCTACAACTCAGTCGCCAGTCTCTCGGCCGCGTTGCCTAACGTCCATAGAAGTAGGTGGTTTGCAGAGTCCACACCTACCTTCCATAAATCATCAACGCAACAAATCATGGATTGACAGAGAGCTCGTAGATGATTGTTAGACAAATTTCCAAGAGTTGCGTCAGAAAGCGAGTATTACACTTAAAACCGATACTGCGTGTTCGCACTGTTTGACGATTAACGTCTTGGGCATTGACTAACAATAGTCATTCGCAAACGATGCTCACGAGCGCTCTCTCTTGAGAGAGATAAGAGAAACGGATTAACATAGAATATAGGTGAATTAAGAAGTCGCCCTACAACTCAGTCGCCAGTCTCTCGGTCGCGTTGCCCAACGTCCATAGGAGTAGGTGGTTTGCAGAGTCTACACCTGCGTGCCATTAATCCTCAACGCTACAAATCATAGATGGACAGAGAGCTCGTAGATGATCGATCTTTTGGCAAATTCCCCATGATTTTCGTGAGAAAACGAGGTTTAAAACCTAAAACCGAAACTATATGTTCGCACTGTTTGACGACAAACCTCTACGGCAATGACTAACAATAGTAATTCGCAAACGATATTCAACAGCGCTCTCTCTTGAGAGAGATAAGAGAAAAGAATTAACATAAAATATAGGTGCATTAAGAAGTCGCCCTACAACTCAGTCGCCAGTCTCTCGGTCGCGTTGCCCAACGTCCATAGGAGTAGGTGGTTTGCAGAGTCCACACCCGCCTTCCATAAATCCTCAACGCTACAAATCATAGATGGACAGAGAGCTCGTAGATGATCGATCTTTTGGCAAATTCCCCATGATTTTCGTGAGAAAACGAGGTTTAAAACCTAAAACCGCAACTATATGTTCGCACTGTTTGACGACAAACCTCTAGGACAATGACTAACAATAGTCATTTGCAAACGATACTTACGAGCGCTATCTCTTGAGAGAGGATAAGAGAAAAGGATCAACATAGAATATTGGTGCATTAAGAAATCGCCCTACAACTCAGTCGCCAGTCTCTCGGCCGCGTTGCCCACCGTCCATAGGAGTAGGTGGTATGCAGAGTCCACACTTGCCTTCCATAAATCCTCAACGCAACAAATCATGGATGGACAGAGAGCTCGTAGATGATCTTTTGGTTAATTTCCCATGATTTGCGTGAGAAAGCGAGGTTTAGAACCTAAAACCGAAACTACATGTTCGCACTGTTTGACGACAAACCTCTAGGGGATTGACTAACAATAATCATTCGCAAACGATACTCAGGAGCACTCTCTCTTGAGAAAAATACGAAAATTGGGAAATTCGCAACATAGGATATAGGAGTATTAAGAAGCCGCCCTCCAACTCAGCCGCCTGTCTCTCGGCCGCATTGCCCACCGTCCATAGGAGTAGGTGGTTTGCAGTGTCCACACCTGCCATCCATAAATCCTCAACGTAACAAATCCTGGATTGACAGAGAGCTCGTAGATGATTGTTTGACAAATTTCCAAGAGTTGCGTCTGAAAGCGAGGATTACTCTTAAAACCGATACTGCGTGTTCGCACTGTTTGTCGATTAACCTCTAGGACATTGACTAACAATAGTCATTTGCAAACGATACTTACGAGCGCTATCTCTTGAGAGAGATAAGAGAAAAGGATCAACAAAGAATATAGGTGCATTAAGAAATCGCCCTACAACTCAGTCGCCAGTCTCTCGGCCGCGTTGCCTTACGTCCATAGGAGTAGGTGGTTTGCAGAGTCCACACCTACCTTCCATAAATCATCAACGCAACAAATCATGGATGGACAGAGAGCTCGTAGATGATATTTTCGCAAATATTCTTGGGCATTGATTAACAATAATCATTCGCAAACGATGCTCACGAGCGCTCTCTCTTGAGAGATATAAGAGAACTCGAATATTCGCATCATAGGATATAGGAGCATTAAGAAGTCGCCCTTCAACTCAGTCGCCTGTCTCTCGGCCGCATTGCCCACCGTCCATAGGAGTAGGTGGTATGCAGAGTCCACAACTGCCTTCCATAAATCCTCAACGCAACAAATCATAGATGGGCAGAGAGCTCGTAGATGATCGATCTTTTGGCAAATTCCCCATGATTTTCGTGAGAATGCGAGGTGTAAAACATAAAACCGAAACTACATGTTCGCACAGTTTGACGTCAAACCTCTAGGGCATTGGATTACAATAATCATTCGCAAACGATACTGAGAAGCACTCTCTCTTGAGAAAAATCCGAGAATTGGAAAATTCGCATCATAGGATATAGGAGTATTAAGAAGTCGCCCTACAACTCAGTCGCCAGTCTCTCGGTCGCGTTGCCAAACGTCCATAGGAGTAGGTGGTTTGCAGAGTCCACACCTGCCTGCCATAAATCCTCAACGCAACAAATCATAGATGAACAGAGAGCTCGTAGATGATCGATCTTTTGGCCAATTCCCCATGATTTTCGTGAGAAAACGAGGTTTAAAACCTAAAACCGAAACTATATGTTCGCACTGTTTGACGACAAACCTCTACGGCAATGACTAACAATAGTCATTCGCAAACGATATTCAACAGCGCTCTCTCTTGAGAGAGGATAAGAGAAAAGGATCAACATAGAATATAGGTGCATTAAGAAATCGCCCTACAACTCAGTCGCCAGTCTCTCGGCCGCGTTGCCTAACGTCCATAGAAGTAGGTGGTTTGCAGAGTCCACACCTACCTTCCATAAATCATCAACGCAACAAATCATGGATTGACAGAGAGCTCGTAGATGATTGTTAGACAAATTTCCAAGAGTTGCGTCAGAAAGCGAGTATTACACTTAAAACCGATACTGCGTGTTCGCACTGTTTGACGATTAACGTCTTGGGCATTGACTAACAATAGTCATTCGCAAACGATGCTCACGAGCGCTCTCTCTTGAGAGAGATAAGAGAAACGGATCAACATAGAATATAGGTGAATTAAGAAGTCGCCCTACAACTCAGTCGCCAGTCTCTCGGTCGCGTTGCCCAACGTCCATAGGAGTAGGTGGTTTGCAGAGTCTACACCTGCGTGCCATTAATCCTCAACGCTACAAATCATAGATGGACAGAGAGCTCGTAGATGATCGATCTTTTGGCAAATTCCCCATGATTTTCGTGAGAAAACGAGGTTTAAAACCTAAAACCGAAACTATATGTTCGCACTGTTTGACGACAAACCTCTACGGCAATGACTAACAATAGTAATTCGCAAACGATATTCAACAGCGCTCTCTCTTGAGAGAGATAAGAGAAAAGAATTAACATAAAATATAGGTGCATTAAGAAGTCGCCCTACAACTCAGTCGCCAGTCTCTCGGTCGCGTTGCCCAACGTCCATAGGAGTAGGTGGTTTGCAGAGTCCACACCCGCCTTCCATAAATCCTCAACGCTACAAATCATAGATGGACAGAGAGCTCGTAGATGATCGATCTTTTGGCAAATTCCCCATGATTTTCGTGAGAAAACGAGGTTTAAAACCTAAAACCGCAACTATATGTTCGCACTGTTTGACGACAAACCTCTAGGACAATGACTAACAATAGTCATTTGCAAACGATACTTACGAGCGCTATCTCTTGAGAGAGGATAAGAGAAAAGGATCAACATAGAATATAGGTGCATTAAGAAATCGCCCTACAACTCAGTCGCCAGTCTCTCGGCCGCGTTGCCTTACGTCCATAGGAGTAGGTGGTTTGCAGAGTCCACACCTACCTTCCATAAATCATCAATGCAACAAATCATGGATGGACAGAGAGCTCGTAGATGATATTTTCGCAAATATTCTTGGGCATTGATTAACAATAATCATTCGCAAACGATGCTCACGAGCGCTCTCTCTTGAGAGAGATAAGAGAACTCGAATATTCGCATCATAGGATATGGGAGCATTAAGAAGTCGCCCTTCAACTCAGTCGCCTGTCTCTCGGCCGCATTGCCCACCGTCCATAGGAGTAGGTGGTATGCAGAGTCCACAACTGCCTTCCATAAATCCTCAACGCAACAAATCATAGATGGGCAGAGAGCTCGTAGATGATCGATCTTTTGGCAAATTCCCCATGATTTTCGTGAGAATGCGAGGTGTTAAACATAAAACCGAAACTACATGTTCGCACAGTTTGACGTCAAACCTCTAGGGCATTGGATTACAATAATCATTCGCAAACGATACTGAGAAGCACTCTCTCTTGAGAAAAATCCGAGAATTGGAAAATTCGCATCATAGGATATGGGAGTATTAAGAAGTCGCCCTACAACTCAGTCGCCAGTCTCTCGGTCGCGTTGCCAAACGTCCATAGGAGTAGGTGGTTTGCAGAGTCCACACCTGCCTTCCATAAATTCTCAACGTAACAAATCCTGGATTGACAGAGAGCTCGTAGATGATTGTTTGACAAATTTCCAAGAGTTGCGTCTGAAAGCGAGGATTACTCTTAAAACCGATACTGCGTGTTCGCACTGTTTGACGATTAACCTCTAGGACATTGACTAACAATAGTCATTTGCAAACGATACTTACGAGCGCTATCTCTTGAGAGAGATAAGAGAAAAGGATCAACATAGAATATAGGTGCATTAAGAAATCGCCCTACAACTCAGTCGCCAGTCTCTCGGCCGCGTTGCCTTACGTCCATAGGAGTAGGTGGTTTGCAGAGTCCACACCTACCTTCGATAAATCATCAACGCAACAAATCATGGATGGACAGAGAGCTCGTAGATGATCTTTTGGCAAATTTCCCATGATTTTCGTGAGAATGCGAGGTGTAAAACATAAAACCGAAACTACATGTTCGCACAGTTTGACGTCAAACCTCTAGGGCATTGGATTACAATAATCATTCGCAAACGATACTGAGGAGCACTCTCTCTTGAGAAAAATCCGAGAATTGGAAAATTCGCATCATAGGATATAGGAGTATTAAGAAGTCGCCCTACAACTCAGTCGCCAGTCTCTCGGTCGCGTTGCCAAACGTCCATAGGAGTAGGTGGTTTGCAGAGTCCACGCCTGCCTTCCATAAATCTTCAACGTAACAAATCCTGGATTGACAGAGAGCTCGTAGATGATTGTTTGACAAATTTCCAAGAGTTGCGTCTGAAAGCGAGGATTACTCTTAAAACCGATACTGCGTGTTCGCACTGTTTGACGATTAACCTCTAGGACATTGACTAACAATAGTCATTTGCAAACGATACTTACGAGCGCTATCTCTTGAGAGAGATAAGAGAAAAGGATCAACATAGAATATAGGTGCATTAAGAAATCGCCCTACAACTCAGTCGCCAGTCTCTCGGCCGCGTTGCCCAACGTCCATAGAAGTAGGTGGTTTGCAGAGTCCACACCTACCTTCCATAAATCATCAACGCAACAAATCATGGATTGACAGAGAGCTCGTAGATGATTGTTAGACAAATTTCCAAGAGTTGCGTCAGAAAGCGAGTATTACACTTAAAACCGATACTGCGTGTTCGCACTGTTTGACGATTAACGTCTTGGGCATTGACTAACAATAGTCATTCGCAAACGATGCTCACGAGCGCTCTCTCTTGAGAGAGATAAGAGAAACGGATCAACATAGAATATAGGTGAATTAAGAAGTCGCCCTACAACTCAGTCGCCAGTCTCTCGGTCGCGTTGCCCAACGTCCATAGGAGTAGGTGGTTTGCAGAGTCTACACCTGCGTGCCATTAATCCTCAACGCTACAAATCATAGATGGACAGAGAGCTCGTAGATGATCGATCTTTTGGCAAATTCCCCATGATTTTCGTGAGAAAACGAGGTTTAAAACCTAAAACCGAAACTATATGTTCGCACTGTTTGACGACAAACCTCTACGGCAATGACTAACAATAGTAATTCGCAAACGATATTCAACAGCGCTCTCTCTTGAGAGAGATAAGAGAAAAGAATTAACATAAAATATAGGTGCATTAAGAAGTCGCCCTACAACTCAGTCGCCAGTCTCTCGGTCGCGTTGCCCAACGTCCATAGGAGTAGGTGGTTTGCAGAGTCCACACCCGCCTTCCATAAATCCTCAACGCTACAAATCATAGATGGACAGAGAGCTCGTAGATGATCGATCTTTTGGCAAATTCCCCATGATTTTCGTGAGAAAACGAGGTTTAAAACCTAAAACCGCAACTATATGTTCGCACTGTTTGACGACAAACCTCTAGGACAATGACTAACAATAGTCATTTGCAAACGATACTTACGAGCGCTATCTCTTGAGAGAGGATAAGAGAAAAGGATCAACATAGAATATAGGTGCATTAAGAAATCGCCCTACAACTCAGTCGCCAGTCTCTCGGCCGCGTTGCCTTACGTCCATAGGAGTAGGTGGTTTGCAGAGTCCACACCTACCTTCCATAAATCATCAATGCAACAAATCATGGATGGACAGAGAGCTCGTAGATGATATTTTCGCAAATATTCTTGGGCATTGATTAACAATAATCATTCGCAAACGATGCTCACGAGCGCTCTCTCTTGAGAGAGATAAGAGAACTCGAATATTCGCATCATAGGATATGGGAGCATTAAGAAGTCGCCCTTCAACTCAGTCGCCTGTCTCTCGGCCGCATTGCCCACCGTCCATAGGAGTAGGTGGTATGCAGAGTCCACAACTGCCTTCCATAAATCCTCAACGCAACAAATCATAGATGGGCAGAGAGCTCGTAGATGATCGATCTTTTGGCAAATTCCCCATGATTTTCGTGAGAATGCGAGGTGTAAAACATAAAACCGAAACTACATGTTCGCACAGTTTGACGTCAAACCTCTAGGGCATTGGATTACAATAATCATTCGCAAACGATACTGAGAAGCACTCTCTCTTGAGAAAAATCCGAGAATTGGAAAATTCGCATCATAGGATATGGGAGTATTAAGAAGTCGCCCTACAACTCAGTCGCCAGTCTCTCGGTCGCGTTGCCAAACGTCCATAGGAGTAGGTGGTTTGCAGAGTCCACACCTGCCTTCCATAAATTCGCAACGTAACAAATCCTGGATTGACAGAGAGCTCGTAGATGATTGTTTGACAAATTTCCAAGAGTTGCGTCTGAAAGCGAGGATTACTCTTAAAACCGATACTGCGTGTTCGCACTGTTTGACGATTAACCTCTAGGACATTGACTAACAATAGTCATTTGCAAACGATACTTACGAGCGCTATCTCTTGAGAGAGATAAGAGAAAAGGATCAACATAGAATATAGGTGCATTAAGAAATCGCCCTACAACTCAGTCGCCAGTCTCTCGGCCGCGTTGCCTTACGTCCATAGGAGTAGGTGGTTTGCAGAGTCCACACCTACCTTCGATAAATCATCAACGCAACAAATCATGGATGGACAGAGAGCTCGTAGATGATCTTTTGGCAAATTTCCCATGATTTTCGTGAGAATGCGAGGTGTAAAACATAAAACCGAAACTACATGTTCGCACAGTTTGACGTCAAACCTCTAGGGCATTGGATTACAATAATCATTCGCAAACGATACTGAGGAGCACTCTCTCTTGAGAAAAATCCGAGAATTGGAAAATTCGCATCATAGGATATAGGAGTATTAAGAAGTCGCCTTACAACTCAGTCGCCAGTCTCTCGGTCGCGTTGCCAAACGTCCATAGGAGTAGGTGGTTTGCAGAGTCCACGCCTGCCTTCCATAAATCTTCAACGTAACAAATCCTGGATTGACAGAGAGCTCGTAGATGATTGTTTGACAAATTTCCAAGAGTTGCGTCTGAAAGCGAGGATTACTCTTAAAACCGATACTGCGTGTTCGCACTGTTTGACGATTAACCTCTAGGACATTGACTAACAATAGTCATTTGCAAACGATACTTACGAGCGCTATCTCTTGAGAGAGATAAGAGAAAAGGATCAACATAGAATATAGGTGCATTAAGAAATCGCCCTACAACTCAGTCGCCAGTCTCTCGGCCGCGTTGCCTTACGTCCATAGGAGTAGGTGGTTTGCAGAGTCCACACCTACCTTCCATAAATCATCAACGCAACAAATCATGGATGGACAGAGAGCTCGTAGATGATATTTTCGCAAATATTCTTGGGCATTGATTAACAATAATCATTCGCAAACGATGCTCACGAGCGCTCTCTCTTGAGAGAGATAAGAGAACTCGAATATTCGCATCATAGGATATAGGAGCATTAAGAAGTCGCCCTTCAACTCAGTCGCCTGTCTCTCGGCCGCATTGCCTACCGTCCATAGGAGTAGGTGGTATGCAGAGTCCACAACTGCCTTCCATAAATCCTCAACGCAACAAATCATAGATGGGCAGAGAGCTCGTAGATGATCGATCTTTTGGCAAATTCCCCATGATTTTCGTGAGAATGCGAGGTGTAAAACATAAAACCGAAACTACATGTTCGCACAGTTTGACGTCAAACCTCTAGGGCATTGGATTACAATAATCATTCGCAAACGATACTGAGAAGCACTCTCTCTTGAGAAAAATCCGAGAATTGGAAAATTCGCATCATAGGATATAGGAGTATAAAGAAGTCGCCCTACAACTCAGTCGCCAGTCTCTCGGTCGCGTTGCCAAACGTCCATAGGAGTAGGTGGTTTGCAGAGTCCACACCTGCCTGCCATAAATCCTCAACGCAACAAATCATAGATGAACAGAGAGCTCGTAGAGATCGATCTTTTGGCAAATTCCCCATGATTTTCGTGAGAAAACGAGGTTTAAAACCTAAAACCGAAACTATATGTTCGCACTGTTTGACGACAAACCTCTAGGACAATGACTAACAATAGTCATTCGCAAACGATATTCAACAGCGCTCTCTCTTGAGAGAGATAAGAGAAAAGGATTAACATAGAATATAGGTGCATTAAGAAGTCGCCCTACAACTCAGTCGCCAGTCTCTCGGTCGCGTTGCCCAACGTCTATAGGAGTAGGTGGTTTGCAGAGTCCACACCCGCCTTCCATAAATCCTCAACGCAACAAATCATGGATGGACAGAGAGCTCGTAGATGATCTTTTGGCAAATTTCCTATGATTTGCGTGAGAAAGCGAGGTTTAGAACCTAAAACCGAAACTACATGTTCGCACAGTTTGACGTCAAACCTCTAGGGCATTGGATTACAATAATCATTCGCAAACGATACTGAGGAGCACTCTCTCTTGAGAAAAATCCGAGAATTGGGAAATTCGCATCATAGGATATAGGAGCATTAAGAAGTCGCCCTCCAACTCAATCGCCAGTCCCTCGGTCGCTTTGCCCAACGTCCATAGGAGTAGGTGGTTTGCAGATTCCACACCTTCCTTCCATAAATCCTCAACGCAACAAATCATGGATGGACAGAGAGCTCGTAGATGATCTTTTGGCAAATTTCCCATTATTTGCGTGAGAAAGCGAGGTTTAGAACCTAAAACCGAAACTACATGTTCGCACTGTTTGACGACAAACCTCTAGGACAATGACTAACAATAGTCATTCGCAAACGATATTCAACAGCGCTCTCTCTTAAGAGAGATAAGAGAAAAGGATTAACATAGAATATAGGTGCATTAAGAAGTCGCCCTACAACTCAGTCGCCAGTCTCTCGGTCGCGTTGCCCAACGTCTATAGGAGTAGGTGGTTTGCAGAGTACACACCCGCCTTCCATAAATCCTCAACGCAACAAATTATGGATGGACAGAGAGCTCGTAGATGATCTTTTGGCAATTTCCTATGATTTGCGTGAGAAAGCGAGGCTTAGAACCTAAAACCGAAACTACATGTTCGCACAGTTTGACGTCAAACCTCTAGGGCATTGACTAACAATAATCATTCGCAAAGGATACTCAGGAGCACTCTCTCTTGAGAAAAATACGAGAATTGGGAAATTCGCATCATAGGATATAGGAGTATTAAGAAGCCGCCCTCCAACTCAGTCGCCTGTCTCTCGGCCGCATTGCCCACCGTCCATAGGAGTAGGCGGTTTGCAGAGTCCACACCTGCCTTCCATAAATCTTCAACGTAACAAATCCTGGATTGACAGAGAGCTCGTAGATGATTGTATGACAAATTTCCAAGAGTTGCGTCTGAAAGCGAGGATTACTCTTAAAACCGATACTGCGTGTTCGCACTGTTTGACGATTAACCTCTAGGACATTGACTAACAATAGTCATTTGCAAACGATACTTACGAGCGCTATCTCTTGAGAGAGATAAGAGAAAAGGATCAACATAGAATATAGGTGCATTAAGAAATCGCCCTACAACTCAGTCGCCAGTCTCTCGGCCGCGTTGCCTTACGTCCATAGGAGTAGGTGGTTTGCAGAGTCCACACCTACCTTCCATAAATCATCAACGCAACAAATCATGGATGGACAGAGAGATCGTAGATGATATTTTCGCAAATATTCTTGGGCATTGATTAACAATAATCATTCGCAAACGATGCTCACGAGCGCTCTCTCTTGAGAGAGATAAGAGAACTCGAATATTCGCATCATAGGATATAGGAGCATTAAGAAGTCGCCCTTCAACTCAGTCGCCTGTCTCTCGGCCGCATTGCCCACCGTCCATAGGAGTAGGTGGTATGCAGAGTCCACAACTGCCTTCCATAAATCCTCAACGCAACAAATCATAGATGGGCAGAGAGCTCGTAGATGATCGATCTTTTGGCAAATTCCCCATGATTTTCGTGAGAATGCGAGGTGTAAAACATAAAACCGAAACTACATGTTCGCACAGTTTGACGTCAAACCTCTAGGGCATTGGATTACAATAATCATTCGCAAACGATACTGAGAAGCACTCTCTCTTGAGAAAAATCCGAGAATTGGAAAATTCGCATCATAGGATATAGGAGTATAAAGAAGTCGCCCTACAACTCAGTCGCCAGTCTCTCGGTCGCGTTGCCAAACGTCCATAGGAGTAGGTGGTTTGCAGAGTCCACACCCGCCTTCCATAAATCATCAACGCAACAAATCATGGATGGACAGAGAGATCGTAGATGATATTTTCGCAAATATTCTTGGGCATTGATTAACAATAATCATTCGCAAACGATGCTCACGAGCGCTCTCTCTTGAGAGAGATAAGAGAACTCGAATATTCGCATCATAGGATATAGGAGCATTAAGAAGTCGCCCTTCAACTCAGTCGCCTGTCTCTCGGCCGCATTGCCCACCGTCCATAGGAGTAGGTGGTATGCAGAGTCCACAACTGCCTTCCATAAATCATCAACGCAACAAATCATGGATGGACAGAGAGATCGTAGATGATATTTTCGAAAATATTCTTGGGCATTGATTAACAATAATCATTCGCAAACGATGCTCACGAGCGCTCTCTCTTGAGAGAGATAAGAGAACTCGAATATTCGCATCATAGGATATAGGAGCATTAAGAAGTCGCCCTTCAACTCAGTCGCCTGTCTCTCGGCCGCATTGCCCACCGTCCATAGGAGTAGGTGGTTTGCAGAGTCCACACCTGCCTGCCATAAATCCTCAACGCAACAAATCATAGATGAACAGAGAGCTCGTAGAGATCGATCTTTTGGCAAATTCCCCATGATTTTCGTGAGAAAACGAGGTTTAAAACCTAAAACCGAAACTATATGTTCGCACTGTTTGACGACAAACCTCTAGGACAATGACTAACAATAGTCATTCGCAAACGATATTCAACAGCGCTCTCTCTTGAGAGAGATAAGAGAAAAGGATTAACATAGAATATAGGTGTATTAAGAAGTCGCCCTACAACTCAGTCGCCAGTCTCTCGGTCGCGTTGCCAAACGTCCATAGGAGTAGGTGGTTTGCAGAGTCCACACCTGCCTGCCATAAATCCTCAACGCAACAAATCATAGATGAACAGAGAGCTCGTAGAGATCGATCTTTTGGCAAATTCCCCATGATTTTCGTGAGAAAACGAGGTTTAAAACCTAAAACCGAAACTATATGTTCGCACTGTTTGACGACAAACCTCTAGGACAATGACTAACAATAGTCATTCGCAAACGATATTCAACAGCGCTCTCTTTGAGAGAGATAAGAGAAAAGGATTAACATAGAATATAGGTGCATTAAGAAGTCGCCCTACAACTCAGTCGCCAGTCTCTCGGTCGCGTTGCCCAACGTCTATAGGAGTAGGTGGTTTGCAGAGTCCACACCCGCCTTCCATAAATCCTCAACGCAACAAATCATGGATGGACAGAGAGCTCGTAGATGATCTTTTGGCAAATTTCCTATGATTTGCGTGAGAAAGCGAGGTTTAGAACCTAAAACCGAAACTACATGTTCGCACAATTTGACGTCAAACCTCTAGGGCATTGGATTACAATAATCATTCGCAAACGATACTGAGGAGCACTCTCTCTTGAGAAAAATCCGAGAATTGGGAAATTCGCATCATAGGATATAGGAGCATTAAGAAGTCGCCCTCCAACTCAATCGCCAGTCCCTCGGTCGCTTTGCCCAACGTCCATAGGAGTAGGTGGTTTGCAGATTCCACACCTTCCTTCCATAAATCCTCAACGCAACAAATCATGGATGGACAGAGAGCTCGTAGATGATCTTTTGGCAAATTTCCCATTATTTGCGTGAGAAAGCGAGGTTTAGAACCTAAAACCGAAACTACATGTTCGCACTGTTTGACGACAAACCTCTAGGACAATGACTAACAATAGTCATTCGCAAACGATATTCAACAGCGCTCTCTCTTGAGAGAGATAAGAGAAAAGGATTAACATAGAATATAGGTGCATTAAGAAGTCGCCCTACAACTCAGTCGCCAGTCTCTCGGTCGCGTTGCCCAACGTCTATAGGAGTAGGTGGTTTGCAGAGTACACACCCGCCTTCCATAAATCATCAACGCAACAAATCATGGATGGACAGAGAGATCGTAGATGATATTTTCGAAAATATTCTTGGGCATTGATTAACAATAATCATTCGCAAACGATGCTCACGAGCGCTCTCTCTTGAGAGAGATAAGAGAACTCGAATATTCGCATCATAGGATATAGGAGCATTAAGAAGTCGCCCTTCAACTCAGTCGCCTGTCTCTCGGCCGCATTGCCCACCGTCCATAGGAGTAGGTGGTTTGCAGAGTCCACACCTGCCTGCCATAAATCCTCAACGCAACAAATCATAGATGAACAGAGAGCTCGTAGAGATCGATCTTTTGGCAAATTCCCCATGATTTTCGTGAGAAAACGAGGTTTAAAACCTAAAACCGAAACTATATGTTCGCACTGTTTGACGACAAACCTCTAGGACAATGACTAACAATAGTCATTCGCAAACGATATTCAACAGCGCTCTCTCTTGAGAGAGATAAGAGAAAAGGATTAACATAGAATATAGGTGTATTAAGAAGTCGCCCTACAACTCAGTCGCCAGTCTCTCGGTCGCGTTGCCAAACGTCCATAGGAGTAGGTGGTTTGCAGAGTCCACACCTGCCTGCCATAAATCCTCAACGCAACAAATCATAGATGAACAGAGAGCTCGTAGAGATCGATCTTTTGGCAAATTCCCCATGATTTTCGTGAGAAAACGAGGTTTAAAACCTAAAACCGAAACTATATGTTCGCACTGTTTGACGACAAACCTCTAGGACAATGACTAACAATAGTCATTCGCAAACGATATTCAACAGCGCTCTCTCTTGAGAGAGATAAGAGAAAAGGATTAACATAGAATATAGGTGCATTAAGAAGTCGCCCTACAACTCAGTCGCCAGTCTCTCGGTCGCGTTGCCCAACGTCTATAGGAGTAGGTGGTTTGCAGAGTCCACACCCGCCTTCCATAAATCCTCAACGCAACAAATCATGGATGGACAGAGAGCTCGTAGATGATCTTTTGGCAAATTTCCTATGATTTGCGTGAGAAAGCGAGGTTTAGAACCTAAAACCGAAACTACATGTTCGCACAGTTTGACGTCAAACCTCTAGGGCATTGGATTACAATAATCATTCGCAAACGATACTGAGGAGCACTCTCTCTTGAGAAAAATCCGAGAATTGGGAAATTCGCATCATAGGATATAGGAGCATTAAGAAGTCGCCCTCCAACTCAATCGCCAGTCCCTCGGTCGCTTTGCCCAACGTCCATAGGAGTAGGTGGTTTGCAGATTCCACACCTTCCTTCCATAAATCCGCAACGCAACAAATCATAGATGGACAGAGAGCTCGTAGATGATCTTTTGGCAAATTTCCCATTATTTGCGTGAGAAAGCGAGGTTTAGAACCTAAAACCGAAACTACATGTTCGCACTGTTTGACGACAAACCTCTAGGACAATGACTAACAATAGTCATTCGCAAACGATATTCAACAGCGCTCTCTCTTGAGAGAGATAAGAGAAAAGGATTAACATAGAATATAGGTGCATTAAGAAGTCGCCCTACAACTCAGTCGCCAGTCTCTCGGTCGCGTTGCCCAACGTCCATAGGAGTAGGTGGTTTGCAGAGTCCACACCCGCCTTCCATAAATCATCAACGCAACAAATCATGGATGGACAGAGAGATCGTAGATGATATTTTCGCAAATATTCTTGGGCATTGATTAACAATAATCATTCGCAAACGATGCTCACGAGCGCTCTCTCTTGAGAGAGATAAGAGAACTCGAATATTCGCATCATAGGATATAGGAGCATTAAGAAGTCGCCCTTCAACTCAGTCGCCTGTCTCTCGGCCGCATTGCCCACCGTCCATAGGAGTAGGTGGTATGCAGAGTCCACAACTGCCTTCCATAAATCCTCAACGCAACAAATCATAGATGGGCAGAGAGCTCGTAGATGATCGATCTTTTGGCAAATTCCCCATGATTTTCGTGAGAATGCGAGGTGTAAAACATAAAACCGAAACTACATGTTCGCACAGTTTGACGTCAAACCTCTAGGGCATTGGATTACAATAATCATTCGCAAACGATACTGAGAAGCACTCTCTCTTGAGAAAAATCCGAGAATTGGAAAATTCGCATCATAGGATATAGGAGTATAAAGAAGTCGCCCTACAACTCAGTCGCCAGTCTCTCGGTCGCGTTGCCAAACGTCCATAGGAGTAGGTGGTTTGCAGAGTCCACACCCGCCTTCCATAAATCATCAACGCAACAAATCATGGATGGACAGAGAGATCGTAGATGATATTTTCGCAAATGTTCTTGGGCATTGATTAACAATAATCATTCGCAAACGATGCTCACGAGCGCTCTCTCTTGAGAGAGATAAGAGAACTCGAATATTCGCATCATAGGATATAGGAGCATTAAGAAGTCGCCCTTCAACTCAGTCGCCTGTCTCTCGGCCGCATTGCCCACCGTCCATAGGAGTAGGTGGTATGCAGAGTCCACAACTGCCTTCCATAAATCATCAACGCAACAAATCATGGATGGACAGAGAGATCGTAGATGATATTTTCGAAAATATTCTTGGGCATTGATTAACAATAATCATTCGCAAACGATGCTCACGAGCGCTCTCTCTTGAGAGAGATAAGAGAACTCGAATATTCGCATCATAGGATATAGGAGCATTAAGAAGTCGCCCTTCAACTCAGTCGCCTGTCTCTCGGCCGCATTGCCCACCGTCCATAGGAGTAGGTGGTTTGCAGAGTCCACACCTGCCTGCCATAAATCCTCAACGCAACAAATCATAGATGAACAGAGAGCTCGTAGAGATCGATCTTTTGGCAAATTCCCCATGATTTTCGTGAGAAAACGAGGTTTAAAACCTAAAACCGAAACTATATGTTCGCACTGTTTGACGACAAACCTCTAGGACAATGACTAACAATAGTCATTCGCAAACGATATTCAACAGCGCTCTCTCTTGAGAGAGATAAGAGAAAAGGATTAACATAGAATATAGGTGTATTAAGAAGTCGCCCTACAACTCAGTCGCCAGTCTCTCGGTCGCGTTGCCAAACGTCCATAGGAGTAGGTGGTTTGCAGAGTCCACACCTGCCTGCCATAAATCCTCAACGCAACAAATCATAGATGAACAGAGAGCTCGTAGAGATCGATCTTTTGGCAAATTCCCCATGATTTTCGTGAGAAAACGAGGTTTAAAACCTAAAATCGAAACTATATGTTCGCACTGTTTTGACGACAAACCTCTAGGACAATGACTAACAATAGTCATTCGCAAACGATATTCAACAGCGCTCTCTCTTGAGAGAGATAAGAGAAAAGGATTAACATGGAATATAGGTGCATTAAGAAGTCGCCCTCCAACTCAATCGCCAGTCCCTCGGTCGCTTTGCCCAACGTCCATAGGAGTAGGTGGTTTGCAGATTCCACACCTTCCTTCCATAAATCCTCAACGCAACAAATCATGGATGGACAGAGAGCTCGTAGATGATCTTTTGGCAAATTTCCCATTATTTGCGTGAGAAAGCGAGGTTTAGAACCTAAAACCGAAACTACATGTTCGCACTGTTTGACGACAAACCTCTAGGACAATGACTAACAATAGTCATTCGCAAACGATATTCAACAGCGCTCTCTCTTGAGAGAGATAAGAGAAAAGGATTAACATAGAATATAGGTGCATTAAGAAGTCGCCCTACAACTCAGTCGCCAGTCTCTCGGTCGCGTTGCCCAACGTCTATAGGAGTAGGTGGTTTGCAGAGTACACACCCGCCTTCCATAAATCCTCAACGCAACAAATTATGGATGGACAGAAAGCTCGTAGATGATCTTTTGGCAATTTCCTATGATTTGCGTGAGAAAGCGAGGCTTAGAACCTAAAACCGAAACTACATGTTCGCACAGTTTGACGTCAAACCTCTAGGGCAGTGACTAACAATAATCATTCGCAAAGGATACTCAGGAGCACTCTCTCTTGAGAAAAATACGAGAATTGGGAAATTCGCATCATAGGATATAGGAGTATTAAGAAGCCGCCCTCCAACTCAGTCGCCTGTCTCTCGGCCGCATTGCCCACCGTCCATAGGAGTAGGCGGTTTGCAGAGTCCACACCCGCCTTCCATAAATCTTCAACGTAACAAATCCTGGATTGACAGAGAGCTCGTAGATGATTGTATGACAAATTTCCAAGAGTTGCGTCTGAAAGCGAGGATTACTCTTAAAACCGATACTGCGTGTTCGCACTGTTTGACGTTTAACCTCTAGGACATTGACTAACAATAGTCATTTGCAAACGATACTTACGAGCGCTATCTCTTGAGAGAGATAAGAGAAAAGGATTAACATAGAATATAGGTGTATTAAGAAGTCGCCCTACAACTCAGTCGCCAGTCTCTCGGTCGCGTTGCCAAACGTCCATAGGAGTAGGTGGTTTGCAGAGTCCACACCTGCCTGCCATAAATCCTCAACGCAACAAATCATAGATGAACAGAGAGCTCGTAGAGATCGATCTTTTGGCAAATTCCCCATGATTTTCGTGAGAAAACGAGGTTTAAAACCTAAAACCGAAACTATATGTTCGCACTGTTTGACGACAAACCTCTAGGACAATGACTAACAATAGTCATTCGCAAACGATATTCAACAGCGCTCTCTTTGAGAGAGATAAGAGAAAAGGATTAACATAGAATATAGGTGCATTAAGAAGTCGCCCTACAACTCAGTCGCCAGTCTCTCGGTCGCGTTGCCCAACGTCTATAGGAGTAGGTGGTTTGCAGAGTCCACACCCGCCTTCCATAAATCCTCAACGCAACAAATCATGGATGGACAGAGAGCTCGTAGATGATCTTTTGGCAAATTTCCTATGATTTGCGTGAGAAAGCGAGGTTTAGAACCTAAAACCGAAACTACATGTTCGCACAGTTTGACGTCAAACCTCTAGGGCATTGGATTACAATAATCATTCGCAAACGATACTGAGGAGCACTCTCTCTTGAGAAAAATCCGAGAATTGGGAAATTCGCATCATAGGATATAGGAGCATTAAGAAGTCGCCCTCCAACTCAATCGCCAGTCCCTCGGTCGCTTTGCCCAACGTCCATAGGAGTAGGTGGTTTGCAGATTCCACACCTTCCTTCCATAAATCCTCAACGCAACAAATCATGGATGGACAGAGAGCTCGTAGATGATCTTTTGGCAAATTTCCCATTATTTGCGTGAGAAAGCGAGGTTTAGAACCTAAAACCGAAACTACATGTTCGCACTGTTTGACGACAAACCTCTAGGACAATGACTAACAATAGTCATTCGCAAACGATATTCAACAGCGCTCTCTCTTGAGAGAGATAAGAGAAAAGGATTAACATAGAATATAGGTGCATTAAGAAGTCGCCCTACAACTCAGTCGCCAGTCTCTCGGTCGCGTTGCCCAACGTCTATAGGAGTAGGTGGTTTGCAGAGTACACACCCGCCTTCCATAAATCATCAACGCAACAAATCATGGATGGACAGAGAGATCGTAGATGATATTTTCGAAAATATTCTTGGGCATTGATTAACAATAATCATTCGCAAACGATGCTCACGAGCGCTCTCTCTTGAGAGAGATAAGAGAACTCGAATATTCGCATCATAGGATATAGGAGCATTAAGAAGTCGCCCTTCAACTCAGTCGCCTGTCTCTCGGCCGCATTGCCCACCGTCCATAGGAGTAGGTGGTTTGCAGAGTCCACACCTGCCTGCCATAAATCCTCAACGCAACAAATCATAGATGAACAGAGAGCTCGTAGAGATCGATCTTTTGGCAAATTCCCCATGATTTTCGTGAGAAAACGAGGTTTAAAACCTAAAACCGAAACTATATGTTCGCACTGTTTGACGACAAACCTCTAGGACAATGACTAACAATAGTCATTCGCAAACGATATTCAACAGCGCTCTCTCTTGAGAGAGATAAGAGAAAAGGATTAACATAGAATATAGGTGTATTAAGAAGTCGCCCTACAACTCAGTCGCCAGTCTCTCGGTCGCGTTGCCAAACGTCCATAGGAGTAGGTGGTTTGCAGAGTCCACACCTGCCTGCCATAAATCCTCAACGCAACAAATCATAGATGAACAGAGAGCTCGTAGAGATCGATCTTTTGGCAAATTCCCCATGATTTTCGTGAGAAAACGAGGTTTAAAACCTAAAACCGAAACTATATGTTCGCACTGTTTGACGACAAACCTCTAGGACAATGACTAACAATAGTCATTCGCAAACGATATTCAACAGCGCTCTCTTTGAGAGAGATAAGAGAAAAGGATTAACATAGAATATAGGTGCATTAAGAAGTCGCCCTACAACTCAGTCGCCAGTCTCTCGGTCGCGTTGCCCAACGTCTATAGGAGTAGGTGGTTTGCAGAGTCCACACCCGCCTTCCATAAATCCTCAACGCAACAAATCATGGATGGACAGAGAGCTCGTAGATGATCTTTTGGCAAATTTCCTATGATTTGCGTGAGAAAGCGAGGTTTAGAACCTAAAACCGAAACTACATGTTCGCACAGTTTGACGTCAAACCTCTAGGGCATTGGATTACAATAATCATTCGCAAACGATACTGAGGAGCACTCTCTCTTGAGAAAAATCCGAGAATTGGGAAATTCGCATCATAGGATATAGGAGCATTAAGAAGTCGCCCTCCAACTCAATCGCCAGTCCCTCGGTCGCTTTGCCCAACGTCCATAGGAGTAGGTGGTTTGCAGATTCCACACCTTCCTTCCATAAATCCTCAACGCAACAAATCATAGATGGACAGAGAGCTCGTAGATGATCTTTTGGCAAATTTCCCATTATTTGCGTGAGAAAGCGAGGTTTAGAACCTAAAACCGAAACTACATGTTCGCACTGTTTGACGACAAACCTCTAGGACAATGACTAACAATAGTCATTCGCAAACGATATTCAACAGCGCTCTCTCTTGAGAGAGATAAGAGAAAAGGATTAACATAGAATATAGGTGCATTAAGAAGTCGCCCTACAACTCAGTCGCCAGTCTCTCGGTCGCGTTGCCCAACGTCCATAGGAGTAGGTGGTTTGCAGAGTCCACACCCGCCTTCCATAAATCATCAACGCAACAAATCATGGATGGACAGAGAGATCGTAGATGATATTTTCGCAAATATTCTTGGGCATTGATTAACAATAATCATTCGCAAACGATGCTCACGAGCGCTCTCTCTTGAGAGAGATAAGAGAACTCGAATATTCGCATCATAGGATATAGGAGCATTAAGAAGTCGCCCTTCAACTCAGTCGCCTGTCTCTCGGCCGCATTGCCCACCGTCCATAGGAGTAGGTGGTATGCAGAGTCCACAACTGCCTTCCATAAATCCTCAACGCAACAAATCATAGATGGGCAGAGAGCTCGTAGATGATCGATCTTTTGGCAAATTCCCCATGATTTTCGTGAGAATGCGAGGTGTAAAACATAAAACCGAAACTACATGTTCGCACAGTTTGACGTCAAACCTCTAGGGCATTGGATTACAATAATCATTCGCAAACGATACTGAGAAGCACTCTCTCTTGAGAAAAATCCGAGAATTGGAAAATTCGCATCATAGGATATAGGAGTATAAAGAAGTCGCCCTACAACTCAGTCGCCAGTCTCTCGGTCGCGTTGCCAAACGTCCATAGGAGTAGGTGGTTTGCAGAGTCCACACCCGCCTTCCATAAATCATCAACGCAACAAATCATGGATGGACAGAGAGATCGTAGATGATATTTTCGCAAATGTTCTTGGGCATTGATTAACAATAATCATTCGCAAACGATGCTCACGAGCGCTCTCTCTTGAGAGAGATAAGAGAACTCGAATATTCGCATCATAGGATATAGGAGCATTAAGAAGTCGCCCTTCAACTCAGTCGCCTGTCTCTCGGCCGCATTGCCCACCGTCCATAGGAGTAGGTGGTATGCAGAGTCCACAACTGCCTTCCATAAATCATCAACGCAACAAATCATGGATGGACAGAGAGATCGTAGATGATATTTTCGAAAATATTCTTGGGCATTGATTAACAATAATCATTCGCAAACGATGCTCACGAGCGCTCTCTCTTGAGAGAGATAAGAGAACTCGAATATTCGCATCATAGGATATAGGAGCATTAAGAAGTCGCCCTTCAACTCAGTCGCCTGTCTCTCGGCCGCATTGCCCACCGTCCATAGGAGTAGGTGGTTTGCAGAGTCCACACCTGCCTGCCATAAATCCTCAACGCAACAAATCATAGATGAACAGAGAGCTCGTAGAGATCGATCTTTTGGCAAATTCCCCATGATTTTCGTGAGAAAACGAGGTTTAAAACCTAAAACCGAAACTATATGTTCGCACTGTTTGACGACAAACCTCTAGGACAATGACTAACAATAGTCATTCGCAAACGATATTCAACAGCGCTCTCTCTTGAGAGAGATAAGAGAAAAGGATTAACATAGAATATAGGTGTATTAAGAAGTCGCCCTACAACTCAGTCGCCAGTCTCTCGGTCGCGTTGCCAAACGTCCATAGGAGTAGGTGGTTTGCAGAGTCCACACCTGCCTGCCATAAATCCTCAACGCAACAAATCATAGATGAACAGAGAGCTCGTAGAGATCGATCTTTTGGCAAATTCCCCATGATTTTCGTGAGAAAACGAGGTTTAAAACCTAAAATCGAAACTATATGTTCGCACTGTTTTGACGACAAACCTCTAGGACAATGACTAACAATAGTCATTCGCAAACGATATTCAACAGCGCTCTCTCTTGAGAGAGATAAGAGAAAAGGATTAACATGGAATATAGGTGCATTAAGAAGTCGCCCTACAACTCAGTCGCCAGTCTCTCGGTCGCGTTGCCCAACGTCTATAGGAGTAGGTGGTTTGCAGAGTCCACACCCGCCTTCCATAAATCCTCAACGCAACAAATCATGGATGGACAGAGAGCTCGTAGATGATCTTTTGGCAAATTTCCTATGATTTGCGTGAGAAAGCGAGGTTTAGAACCTAAAACCGAAACTACATGTTCGCACAGTTTGACGTCAAACCTCTAGGGCATTGGATTACAATAATCATTCGCAAACGATACTGAGGAGCACTCTCTCTTGAGAAAAATCCGAGAATTGGGAAATTCGCATCATAGGATATAGGAGCATTAAGAAGTCGCCCTCCAACTCAATCGCCAGTCCCTCGGTCGCTTTGCCCAACGTCCATAGGAGTAGGTGGTTTGCAGATTCCACACCTTCCTTCCATAAATCCTCAACGCAACAAATCATGGATGGACAGAGAGCTCGTAGATGATCTTTTGGCAAATTTCCCATTATTTGCGTGAGAAAGCGAGGTTTAGAACCTAAAACCGAAACTACATGTTCGCACTGTTTGACGACAAACCTCTAGGACAATGACTAACAATAGTCATTCGCAAACGATATTCAACAGCGCTCTCTCTTGAGAGAGATAAGAGAAAAGGATTAACATAGAATATAGGTGCATTAAGAAGTCGCCCTACAACTCAGTCGCCAGTCTCTCGGTCGCGTTGCCCAACGTCTATAGGAGTAGGTGGTTTGCAGAGTACACACCCGCCTTCCATAAATCCTCAACGCAACAAATTATGGATGGACAGAAAGCTCGTAGATGATCTTTTGGCAATTTCCTATGATTTGCGTGAGAAAGCGAGGCTTAGAACCTAAAACCGAAACTACATGTTCGCACAGTTTGACGTCAAACCTCTAGGGCATTGACTAACAATAATCATTCGCAAAGGATACTCAGGAGCACTCTCTCTTGAGAAAAATACGAGAATTGGGAAATTCGCATCATAGGATATAGGAGTATTAAGAAGCCGCCCTCCAACTCAGTCGCCTGTCTCTCGGCCGCATTGCCCACCGTCCATAGGAGTAGGCGGTTTGCAGAGTCCACACCCGCCTTCCATAAATCTTCAACGTAACAAATCCTGGATTGACAGAGAGCTCGTAGATGATTGTATGACAAATTTCCAAGAGTTGCGTCTGAAAGCGAGGATTACTCTTAAAACCGATACTGCGTGTTCGCACTGTTTGACGTTTAACCTCTAGGACATTGACTAACAATAGTCATTTGCAAACGATACTTACGAGCGCTATCTCTTGAGAGAGATAAGAGAAAAGGATTAACATAGAATATAGGTGTATTAAGAAGTCGCCCTACAACTCAGTCGCCAGTCTCTCGGTCGCGTTGCCAAACGTCCATAGGAGTAGGTGGTTTGCAGAGTCCACACCTGCCTGCCATAAATCCTCAACGCAACAAATCATAGATGAACAGAGAGCTCGTAGAGATCGATCTTTTGGCAAATTCCCCATGATTTTCGTGAGAAAACGAGGTTTAAAACCTAAAACCGAAACTATATGTTCGCACTGTTTGACGACAAACCTCTAGGACAATGACTAACAATAGTCATTCGCAAACGATATTCAACAGCGCTCTCTTTGAGAGAGATAAGAGAAAAGGATTAACATAGAATATAGGTGCATTAAGAAGTCGCCCTACAACTCAGTCGCCAGTCTCTCGGTCGCGTTGCCCAACGTCTATAGGAGTAGGTGGTTTGCAGAGTCCACACCCGCCTTCCATAAATCCTCAACGCAACAAATCATGGATGGACAGAGAGCTCGTAGATGATCTTTTGGCAAATTTCCTATGATTTGCGTGAGAAAGCGAGGTTTAGAACCTAAAACCGAAACTACATGTTCGCACAGTTTGACGTCAAACCTCTAGGGCATTGGATTACAATAATCATTCGCAAACGATACTGAGGAGCACTCTCTCTTGAGAAAAATCCGAGAATTGGGAAATTCGCATCATAGGATATAGGAGCATTAAGAAGTCGCCCTCCAACTCAATCGCCAGTCCCTCGGTCGCTTTGCCCAACGTCCATAGGAGTAGGTGGTTTGCAGATTCCACACCTTCCTTCCATAAATCCTCAACGCAACAAATCATGGATGGACAGAGAGCTCGTAGATGATCTTTTGGCAAATTTCCCATTATTTGCGTGAGAAAGCGAGGTTTAGAACCTAAAACCGAAACTACATGTTCGCACTGTTTGACGACAAACCTCTAGGACAATGACTAACAATAGTCATTCGCAAACGATATTCAACAGCGCTCTCTCTTGAGAGAGATAAGAGAAAAGGATTAACATAGAATATAGGTGCATTAAGAAGTCGCCCTACAACTCAGTCGCCAGTCTCTCGGTCGCGTTGCCCAACGTCTATAGGAGTAGGTGGTTTGCAGAGTACACACCCGCCTTCCATAAATCATCAACGCAACAAATCATGGATGGACAGAGAGATCGTAGATGATATTTTCGAAAATATTCTTGGGCATTGATTAACAATAATCATTCGCAAACGATGCTCACGAGCGCTCTCTCTTGAGAGAGATAAGAGAACTCGAATATTCGCATCATAGGATATAGGAGCATTAAGAAGTCGCCCTTCAACTCAGTCGCCTGTCTCTCGGCCGCATTGCCCACCGTCCATAGGAGTAGGTGGTTTGCAGAGTCCACACCTGCCTGCCATAAATCCTCAACGCAACAAATCATAGATGAACAGAGAGCTCGTAGAGATCGATCTTTTGGCAAATTCCCCATGATTTTCGTGAGAAAACGAGGTTTAAAACCTAAAACCGAAACTATATGTTCGCACTGTTTGACGACAAACCTCTAGGACAATGACTAACAATAGTCATTCGCAAACGATATTCAACAGCGCTCTCTCTTGAGAGAGATAAGAGAAAAGGATTAACATAGAATATAGGTGTATTAAGAAGTCGCCCTACAACTCAGTCGCCAGTCTCTCGGTCGCGTTGCTAAACGTCCATAGGAGTAGGTGGTTTGCAGAGTCCACACCTGCCTGCCATAAATCCTCAACGCAACAAATCATAGATGAACAGAGAGCTCGTAGAGATCGATCTTTTGGCAAATTCCCCATGATTTTCGTGAGAAAACGAGGTTTAAAACCTAAAACCGAAACTATATGTTCGCACTGTTTGACGACAAACCTCTAGGACAATGACTAACAATAGTCATTCGCAAACGATATTCAACAGCGCTCTCTCTTGAGAGAGATAAGAGAAAAGGATTAACATAGAATATAGGTGCATTAAGAAGTCGCCCTACAACTCAGTCGCCAGTCTCTCGGTCGCGTTGCCCAACGTCTATAGGAGTAGGTGGTTTGCAGAGTCCACACCCGCCTTCCATAAATCCTCAACGCAACAAATCATGGATGGACAGAGAGCTCGTAGATGATCTTTTGGCAAATTTCCTATGATTTGCGTGAGAAAGCGAGGTTTAGAACCTAAAACCGAAACTACATGTTCGCACAGTTTGACGTCAAACCTCTAGGGCATTGGATTACAATAATCATTCGCAAACGATACTGAGGAGCACTCTCTCTTGAGAAAAATCCGAGAATTGGGAAATTCGCATCATAGGATATAGGAGCATTAAGAAGTCGCCCTCCAACTCAATCGCCAGTCCCTCGGTCGCTTTGCCCAACGTCCATAGGAGTAGGTGGTTTGCAGATTCCACACCTTCCTTCCATAAATCCTCAACGCAACAAATCATAGATGGACAGAGAGCTCGTAGATGATCTTTTGGCAAATTTCCCATTATTTGCGTGAGAAAGCGAGGTTTAGAACCTAAAACCGAAACTACATGTTCGCACTGTTTGACGACAAACCTCTAGGACAATGACTAACAATAGTCATTCGCAAACGATATTCAACAGCGCTCTCTCTTGAGAGAGATAAGAGAAAAGGATTAACATAGAATATAGGTGCATTAAGAAGTCGCCCTACAACTCAGTCGCCAGTCTCTCGGTCGCGTTGCCCAACGTCCATAGGAGTAGGTGGTTTGCAGAGTCCACACCCGCCTTCCATAAATCATCAACGCAACAAATCATGGATGGACAGAGAGATCGTAGATGATATTTTCGCAAATATTCTTGGGCATTGATTAACAATAATCATTCGCAAACGATGCTCACGAGCGCTCTCTCTTGAGAGAGATAAGAGAACTCGAATATTCGCATCATAGGATATAGGAGCATTAAGAAGTCGCCCTTCAACTCAGTCGCCTGTCTCTCGGCCGCATTGCCCACCGTCCATAGGAGTAGGTGGTATGCAGAGTCCACAACTGCCTTCCATAAATCCTCAACGCAACAAATCATAGATGGGCAGAGAGCTCGTAGATGATCGATCTTTTGGCAAATTCCCCATGATTTTCGTGAGAATGCGAGGTGTAAAACATAAAACCGAAACTACATGTTCGCACAGTTTGACGTCAAACCTCTAGGGCATTGGATTACAATAATCATTCGCAAACGATACTGAGAAGCACTCTCTCTTGAGAAAAATCCGAGAATTGGAAAATTCGCATCATAGGATATAGGAGTATAAAGAAGTCGCCCTACAACTCAGTCGCCAGTCTCTCGGTCGCGTTGCCAAACGTCCATAGGAGTAGGTGGTTTGCAGAGTCCACACCCGCCTTCCATAAATCATCAACGCAACAAATCATGGATGGACAGAGAGATCGTAGATGATATTTTCGCAAATGTTCTTGGGCATTGATTAACAATAATCATTCGCAAACGATGCTCACGAGCGCTCTCTCTTGAGAGAGATAAGAGAACTCGAATATTCGCATCATAGGATATAGGAGCATTAAGAAGTCGCCCTTCAACTCAGTCGCCTGTCTCTCGGCCGCATTGCCCACCGTCCATAGGAGTAGGTGGTATGCAGAGTCCACAACTGCCTTCCATAAATCATCAACGCAACAAATCATGGATGGACAGAGAGATCGTAGATGATATTTTCGAAAATATTCTTGGGCATTGATTAACAATAATCATTCGCAAACGATGCTCACGAGCGCTCTCTCTTGAGAGAGATAAGAGAACTCGAATATTCGCATCATAGGATATAGGAGCATTAAGAAGTCGCCCTTCAACTCAGTCGCCTGTCTCTCGGCCGCATTGCCCACCGTCCATAGGAGTAGGTGGTTTGCAGAGTCCACACCTGCCTGCCATAAATCCTCAACGCAACAAATCATAGATGAACAGAGAGCTCGTAGAGATCGATCTTTTGGCAAATTCCCCATGATTTTCGTGAGAAAACGAGGTTTAAAACCTAAAACCGAAACTATATGTTCGCACTGTTTGACGACAAACCTCTAGGACAATGACTAACAATAGTCATTCGCAAACGATATTCAACAGCGCTCTCTCTTGAGAGAGATAAGAGAAAAGGATTAACATAGAATATAGGTGTATTAAGAAGCCGCCCTACAACTCAGTCGCCAGTCTCTCGGTCGCGTTGCCAAACGTCCATAGGAGTAGGTGGTTTGCAGAGTCCACACCTGCCTGCCATAAATCCTCAACGCAACAAATCATAGATGAACAGAGAGCTCGTAGAGATCGATCTTTTGGCAAATTCCCCATGATTTTCGTGAGAAAACGAGGTTTAAAACCTAAAATCGAAACTATATGTTCGCACTGTTTGACGACAAACCTCTAGGACAATGACTAACAATAGTCATTCGCAAACGATATTCAACAGCGCTCTCTCTTGAGAGAGATAAGAGAAAAGGATTAACATGGAATATAGGTGCATTAAGAAGTCGCCCTACAACTCAGTCGCCAGTCTCTCGGTCGCGTTGCCCAACGTCTATAGGAGTAGGTGGTTTGCAGAGTCCACACCCGCCTTCCATAAATCCTCAACGCAACAAATCATGGATGGACAGAGAGCTCGTAGATGATCTTTTGGCAAATTTCCTATGATTTGCGTGAGAAAGCGAGGTTTAGAACCTAAAACCGAAACTACATGTTCGCACAGTTTGACGTCAAACCTCTAGGGCATTGGATTACAATAATCATTCGCAAACGATACTGAGGAGCACTCTCTCTTGAGAAAAATCCGAGAATTGGGAAATTCGCATCATAGGATATAGGAGCATTAAGAAGTCGCCCTCCAACTCAATCGCCAGTCCCTCGGTCGCTTTGCCCAACGTCCATAGGAGTAGGTGGTTTGCAGATTCCACACCTTCCTTCCATAAATCCTCAACGCAACAAATCATGGATGGACAGAGAGCTCGTAGATGATCTTTTGGCAAATTTCCCATTATTTGCGTGAGAAAGCGAGGTTTAGAACCTAAAACCGAAACTACATGTTCGCACTGTTTGACGACAAACCTCTAGGACAATGACTAACAATAGTCATTCGCAAACGATATTCAACAGCGCTCTCTCTTGAGAGAGATAAGAGAAAAGGATTAACATAGAATATAGGTGCATTAAGAAGTCGCCCTACAACTCAGTCGCCAGTCTCTCGGTCGCGTTGCCCAACGTCTATAGGAGTAGGTGGTTTGCAGAGTACACACCCGCCTTCCATAAATCCTCAACGCAACAAATTATGGATGGACAGAAAGCTCGTAGATGATCTTTTGGCAATTTCCTATGATTTGCGTGAGAAAGCGAGGCTTAGAACCTAAAACCGAAACTACATGTTCGCACAGTTTGACGTCAAACCTCTAGGGCATTGACTAACAATAATCATTCGCAAAGGATACTCAGGAGCACTCTCTCTTGAGAAAAATACGAGAATTGGGAAATTCGCATCATAGGATATAGGAGTATTAAGAAGCCGCCCTCCAACTCAGTCGCCTGTCTCTCGGCCGCATTGCCCACCGTCCATAGGAGTAGGTGGTTTGCAGATTCCACACCTTCCTTCCATAAATCCTCAACGCAACAAATCATAGATGGACAGAGAGCTCGTAGATGATCTTTTGGCAAATTTCCCATTATTTGCGTGAGAAAGCGAGGTTTAGAACCTAAAACCGAAACTACATGTTCGCACTGTTTGACGACAAACCTCTAGGACAATGACTAACAATAGTCATTCGCAAACGATATTCAACAGCGCTCTCTCTTGAGAGAGATAAGAGAAAAGGATTAACATAGAATATAGGTGCATTAAGAAGTCGCCCTACAACTCAGTCGCCAGTCTCTCGGTCGCGTTGCCCAACGTCTATAGGAGTAGGTGGTTTGCAGAGTCCACACCCGCCTTCCATAAATCCTCAACGCAACAAATCATGGATGGACAGAGAGCTCGTAGATGATCTTTTGGCAAATTTCCTATGATTTGCGTGAGAAAGCGAGGTTTAGAACCTAAAACCGAAACTACATGTTCGCACAGTTTGACGTCAAACCTCTAGGGCATTGGATTACAATAATCATTCGCAAACGATACTGAGGAGCACTCTCTCTTGAGAAAAATCCGAGAATTGGGAAATTCGCATCATAGGATATAGGAGCATTAAGAAGTCGCCCTCCAACTCAATCGCCAGTCCCTCGGTCGCTTTGCCCAACGTCCATAGGAGTAGGTGGTTTGCAGATTCCACACCTTCCTTCCATAAATCCTCAACGCAACAAATCATAGATGGACAGAGAGCTCGTAGATGATCTTTTGGCAAATTTCCCATTATTTGCGTGAGAAAGCGAGGTTTAGAACCTAAAACCGAAACTACATGTTCGCACTGTTTGACGACAAACCTCTAGGACAATGACTAACAATAGTCATTCGCAAACGATATTCAACAGCGCTCTCTCTTGAGAGAGATAAGAGAAAAGGATTAACATAGAATATAGGTGCATTAAGAAGTCGCCCTACAACTCAGTCGCCAGTCTCTCGGTCGCGTTGCCCAACGTCCATAGGAGTAGGTGGTTTGCAGAGTCCACACCCGCCTTCCATAAATCATCAACGCAACAAATCATGGATGGACAGAGAGATCGTAGATGATATTTTCGCAAATATTCTTGGGCATTGATTAACAATAATCATTCGCAAACGATGCTCACGAGCGCTCTCTCTTGAGAGAGATAAGAGAACTCGAATATTCGCATCATAGGATATAGGAGCATTAAGAAGTCGCCCTTCAACTCAGTCGCCTGTCTCTCGGCCGCATTGCCCACCGTCCATAGGAGTAGGTGGTATGCAGAGTCCACAACTGCCTTCCATAAATCCTCAACGCAACAAATCATAGATGGGCAGAGAGCTCGTAGATGATCGATCTTTTGGCAAATTCCCCATGATTTTCGTGAGAATGCGAGGTGTAAAACATAAAACCGAAACTACATGTTCGCACAGTTTGACGTCAAACCTCTAGGGCATTGGATTACAATAATCATTCGCAAACGATACTGAGAAGCACTCTCTCTTGAGAAAAATCCGAGAATTGGAAAATTCGCATCATAGGATATAGGAGTATAAAGAAGTCGCCCTACAACTCAGTCGCCAGTCTCTCGGTCGCGTTGCCAAACGTCCATAGGAGTAGGTGGTTTGCAGAGTCCACACCCGCCTTCCATAAATCATCAACGCAACAAATCATGGATGGACAGAGAGATCGTAGATGATATTTTCGCAAATATTCTTGGGCATTGATTAACAATAATCATTCGCAAACGATGCTCACGAGCGCTCTCTCTTGAGAGAGATAAGAGAACTCGAATATTCGCATCATAGGATATAGGAGTATTAAGAAGTCGCCCTACAACTCAGTCGCCTGTCTCTCGGCCGCATTGCCCACCGTCCATAGGAGTAGGTGGTATGCAGAGTCCACAACTGCCTTCCATAAATCATCAACGCAACAAATCATGGATGGACAGAGAGATCGTAGATGATATTTTCGAAAATATTCTTGGGCATTGATTAACAATAATCATTCGCAAACGATGCTCACGAGCGCTCTCTCTTGAGAGAGATAAGAGAACTCGAATATTCGCATCATAGGATATAGGAGCATTAAGAAGTCGCCCTTCAACTCAGTCGCCTGTCTCTCGGCCGCATTGCCCACCGTCCATAGGAGTAGGTGGTTTGCAGAGTCCACACCTGCCTGCCATAAATCCTCAACGCAACAAATCATAGATGAACAGAGAGCTCGTAGAGATCGATCTTTTGGCAAATTCCCCATGATTTTCGTGAGAAAACGAGGTTTAAAACCTAAAACCGAAACTATATGTTCGCACTGTTTGACGACAAACCTCTAGGACAATGACTAACAATAGTCATTCGCAAACGATATTCAACAGCGCTCTCTCTTGAGAGAGATAAGAGAAAAGGATTAACATAGAATATAGGTGTATTAAGAAGTCGCCCTACAACTCAGTCGCCAGTCTCTCGGTCGCGTTGCCCAACGTCTATAGGAGTAGGTGGTTTGCAGAGTCCACACCCGCCTTCCATAAATCCTCAACGCAACAAATCATGGATGGACAGAGAGCTCGTAGATGATCTTTTGGCAAATTTCCCATGATTTGCGTGAGAAAGCGAGGTTTAGAACCTAAAACCGAAACTACATGTTCGCACTGTTTGACGACAAACCTCTATGACAATGACTAACAATAGTCATTCGCAAACGATATTCAACTGCGCTCTCTCTTGAGAGAGATAAGAGAAAAGGATTAACATAGAATATAGGAGTATTAAGAAGCCGCCCTCCAACTCCGTCGCCTGTCTCTCGGCCGCATTGCCCACCGTCCATAGGAGTAGGTGGTTTGCAGAGTCCACACCTACCTTCCATTAATCATCAACGCAACAAATCATGGATGGACAGAGAGCTCGTAGATGATATTTTCGCAAATATTCTTGGGCATTGATTAACAATAATCATTCGCAAACGATGCTCACGAGCGCTCTCTCTTGAGAGAGATAAGAGAACTCGAATATTCGCATCATAGGATATAGGAGCATTAAGAAGTCGCCCTTCAACTCAGTCGCCTGTCTCTCGGCCGCATTGCCCACCGTCCATAGGAGTAGGTGGTATGCAGAGTCCACAACCGCCTTCCATAAATCCTCAACGCAACAAATCATAGATGGGCAGAGAGCTCGCAGATGATTGATCTTTTGGCAAATTCCCCATGATTTTCGTGAGAATGCGAGGTGTAAAACATAAAACCGAAACTACATGTTCGCACAGTTTGACGTCAAACCTCTAGAGCATTGACTAACAATAATCATTCGCAAAGGATACTGAGGAGCACTCTCTCATGAGAAAAATACGAGAATTGGGAAATTCGCATCATAGGATATAGGAGTATTAAGAAGCCGCCCTCCAACTCAGTCGCCTGTCTCTCGGCCGCATTGCCCACCGTCCATAGGAGTAGGTGGTTTGCAGAGTCCACACCTACCTTCCATAAATCATCAACGCAACAAATCATGGATGGACAGAGAGCTCGTAGATGATATTTTCGCAAATATTCTTGGGCATTGATTAACAATAATCATTCGCAAACGATGCTCACGAGCGCTCTCTCTTGAGAGAGATAAGAGAACTCGAATATTCGCATCATAGGATATAGGAGCATTAAGAAGTCGCCCTCCAACTCAATCGCCAGTCCCTCGGTCGCTTTGCCCAACGTCCATAGGAGTAGGTGGTTTGCAGATTCCACACCTTCCTTCCATAAATCCTCAACGCAACAAATCATGGATGGACAGAGAGCTCGTAGATGATCTTTTGGCAAATTTCCCATGATTTGCGTGAGAAAGCGAGGTTTAGAACCTAAAACCGAAACTACATGTTCGCACTGTTTGACGACAAACCTCTAGGACAATGACTAACAATAGTCATTCGCAAACGATATTCAACAGCGCTCTCTCTTGAGAGAGATAAGAGAACTCGAATATTCGCATCATAGGATATAGGAGCATTAAGAAGTCGCCCTCCAACTCAATCGCCAGTCTCTCGGTCGCTTTGCCTAACGTCCATAGGAGTAGGTGGTTTGCAGATTCCACACCTGCCTTCCATAAATCCTCAACGCAACAAATCATGGATGGACAGAGAGCTCGTAGATGATCTTTTGGCAAATTTCCCATGATTTGCGTGAGAAAGCGAGGTTTAGAACCTAAAACCGAAACTACATGTTCGCACTGTTTGACGACAAACCTCTAGGACAATGACTAACAATAGTCATTCGCAAACGATATTCAACAGCGCTCTCTCTTGAGAGAGATAAGAGAAAAGGATTAACATAGAATATAGGTGTATTAAGAAGTCGCCCTACAACTCAGTCGCCAGTCTCTCGGTCGCGTTGCCCAACGTCTATAGGAGTAGGTGGTTTGCAGAGTACACACCCGCCTTCCATAAATCCTCAACGCAACAAATCATGGATGGACAGAGAGCTCGTAGATGATCTTTTGGCAATTTCCTATGATTTGCGTGAGAAAGCGAGGCTTAGAACCTAAAACCGAAACTACATGTTCGCACAGTTTGACGTCAAACCTCTAGGGCATTGACTAACAATAATCATTCGCAAAGGATACTCAGGAGCACTCTCTCATGAGAAAAATACGAGAATTGGGAAATTCGCATCATAGGATATAGGAGCATTAAGAAGTCGCCCTCCAACTCAATCGCCAGTCCCTCGGTCGCGTTGCCCAACGTCCATAGGAGTAGGTGGTTTGCAGATTCCACACCTTCCTTCCATAAATCATCAACGCAACAAATCATAGATGGACACAGAGCTCGTAAATGATCTTTTCGCAAATTTTCTTGGGCATTGACTAACAATAGTCATTCGCAATCGATATACACGAGCGCTCTCTCTTGAGAGAGATAAGAGATCTGGAATATTCTATAGGAGCATTAAGAAGTCGCCATCCAACTCAGTCGCCTGTCTCTCGGCCGCATTGCCCAACGTCCATAGGAGTAGGTGGTATGCAGAGTCCACACTTGCTTTCCATAAATCCTCAACGCAACAAATCATGGATGGACAGATAGCTCGTAGATGATATTTTCGCAAATATTCTTGGGCATTGATTAACAATAATCATTCGCAAACGATGCTCACGAGCGCTCTCTCTTGAGAGAGATAAGAGAACTCGAATATTCGCATCATAGGATATGGGAGCATTAAGAAGTCGCCCATCAACTCAGTCGCCTGTCTCTCGGCCGCATTGCCCACCGTCCATAGGAGTAGGTGGTTAGCAGAGTCCACAACTGCCTTCCATAAATCCTCAACGCAACAAATCATAGATGGACAGAGAGCTCGTAGATGATCTTTTGGCAAATTTCCTATGATTTGCGTGAGAAAGGGAAATTTAGAACCTTAAACCGAAACTACATGTTCGCACAGTTTGACGTCAAACCTCTAGGGCATTGGATTACAATAATCATTCGCAAACGATACTGAGAAGCACTCTCTCTTGAGAAAAATCCGAGAATTGGAAAATTCGCATCATAGGATATAGGAGTATTAAGAAGTCGCCCTACAACTCAGTCGCCAGTCTCTCGGTCGCGTTGCCAAACGTCCATAGGAGTAGGTGGTTTGCAGAGTCCACACCTGCCTGCCATAAATCCTCAACGCAACAAATCATAGATGAACAGAGAGCTCGTAGATGATCGATCTTTTGGCAAATTCCCCATGATTTTCATGAGAAAACGAGGTTTAAAACCTAAAACCGAAACTATTTGTTCGCACTGTTTGACGACAAACCTCTAGGACAATGACTAACAATAGTCATTCGCAAACGATATTCAACACCGCTCTCTCTTGAGAGAGATAAGAGAAAAGGATTAACATAGAATATAGGTGCATTAAGAAGTCGCCCTACAACTCAGTCGCCAGTCTCTCGGTCGCGTTGCCCAACGTCTATAGGAGTAGGTGGTTTGCAGAGTCCACACCCGCCTTCCATAAATCCTCAACGCAACAAATCATGGATGGACAGAGAGCTCGTAGATGATCTTTTGGCAAATTTCCTATGATTTGCGTGAGAAAGCGAGGTTTAGAACCTAAAACCGAAACTACATGTTCTCACAGTTTGACGTCAAACCTCTAGGGCATTGACTAACAATAATCATTCGCAAACGATTCTCGGGAGCACTCTCTCATGAGAAAAATACGAGAATTGGGAAATTCGCATTATAGGATATAGGTGCATTAAGAAGTCGCCCTCCAACTCAATCGCCAGTCCCTCGGTCGCGTTGCCCAACGTCCATAGGAGTAGGTGGTTTGCAGATTCCACACCTTCCTTCCATAAATCATCAACGCAACAAATCATATATGGACACAGAGCTCGTAAATGACCTTTTCGCAAATTTTCTTGGGCATTGCCTAACAATAGTCATTCGCAAACGATATTCAACAGCGCTCTCTCTTGAGAGAGATAAGAGATCTGGAATATTCGCATCATAGGATATAGGAGCATTAACAAGTCGCCATCCAACTCAGTCGCCTGTCTCTCGGCCGCATTGCCCAACGTCCATAGGAGTAGGTGGTATGCAGAGTCCACACTTGCCTTCTATAAATCCTCAACGCAACAAATCATGGATGGACAGAGAGCTCGTAGATGATCTTTTGGCAAATTTCCCATGATTTGCGTGAGAAAGCGAGGTTAAGAACCTTAAACCGAAACTACATGTTCGCACTGTTTGACGACAAACCTCTAGTGGATTGACTAACAATAATCATTCGCAAACGATACTCAGGAGCACTCTCTCTTGAGAAAAATACGAAAATTGGGAAATTCGCATCATAGGATATAGGAGTATTAAGAAGCCGCCCTGCGTGAGAAACCGAGGTTTAGAACCTACAACCGAAACTACATGTTCGCATTGTTTGACGACAAACCTCTAGGGGATAGACTAACAATAATCATTCGCAAACAATACTCAGGAGCACTCTCTCTTGAGAAAAATACGAGAATTGGGAAATTCGCATCATTGGATATAGGAGTATTAAGAAGCCGCCTTCCAACTCAGTCGCCAGTCTCTCGGCCGCGTTGCCCACCGTCCATAGGAGTAGGTGGTTTGCAGAGTCCACACCTGCCTGCCATAAATCCTCAACGCAACAAATCATAGATGAACAGAGAGCTCGTAGATGATCGATCTTTTAGCAAATTCCCCATGATTTTCGTGAGAAAACGAGGTTTAAAACCTAAAACCGAAACTATATGTTCGCACTGTTTGACGACAACCCTCTACGACAATGACTAACAATAGTCATTCGCAAACGATATTAAACAGCGCTCTCTCTTGAGAGAGATAAGAGAAAAGGATTAAGAATATATGTGCATTAAGAAGTCGCCCTCCAACTCAGTCGCCAGTCTCTCGGTCACGTTGCCCACCGTCTATAGGAGTAGGTGGTTTGCAGAGTCCACACACGCCTTCCATAAATCCTCAACGCAACAAATCATGGATGGACTGAGAGCTCGTAGATGATATTTTCGCAAAATTTCTTGGGCATTGATCAACAATAATCATTCGCAAACGATGCTCACGAGCGCTCTCTCTTGAGAGAGATAAGAGAACTTGAATATTCGCATCATAGGATATAGGAGCATTAAGAAGTCGCCCTCCAACTCAGTCGCCTGTCTCTCGGCCGCATTGCCCACCGTCCATAGGAGTAGGTGGTATGCAGAGTCCACAACTGCCTTCCATAAATCCTCAACGCAACAAATCATGGATGGGCAGAGAGCTCGTAGATGATCGATCTTTTGGCAAATTCCCCATGATTTGAGTGAGAATGTTTGACGTCAAACCTCTATGGCATTGGATTACAATAATCATTCGCAAACGATACTGAGGAGCACTCTCTCTTGAGAAAAATACGAGAATTGGAAAATTCACATCATAGGATATAGGAGTATTAGGAAGCCGCCCTACAACTCAGTCTCCAGTCCCTCGGCCGCGTTGCCTAACGTCCATAGGAGTAGGTGGTTTGCAGAGTCCACACCTCCCTTCCATAAATCATCAACGCAACAAATCATGGATGGACAGAGAGCTCATAGATGATATTTTCGCAAAATTTCTTGGGCATTGATCAACAATAATCATTCACAAACGATGCTCACGAGCGCTCTCTCTTGAGAGAGATAAGAGAACTCGAATATTCGCATCATAGGATATAGGAGCATTAAGAAGTCGCCCTCCATTTCAGACGCCAGTCTCTCGGCCGCATTGCCCACCGTCCATAGGAGTAGGTGGTTTGCAGAGTCCACACCTGCGTGCCATTAATCCTCAACGCAACAAATCATAGATGGACAGAGAGCTCGTAGATGATCGATCTTTTGGCAAATTCCCCATGATTTTCGTGAGAAAACGAGGATTAAAACCTAAAACCGAAACTATATGTTCGCACTGTTTGACGACAAACCTCTATGACAATGACTAACAATAGTCATTCGCAAACGATATTCAACACCGCTCTCTCTTGAGAGAGATAAGAGAAAAGGATTAACATAGAATATAGGTGCATTAAGAAGTCGCCCTACAACTCAGTCGCCAGTCTCTCGGTCGCGTTGCCCAACGTCTATAGGAGTAGGTGGTTTGCAGAGTCCACAACCGCCTTCCATAAATCCTCAACGCAACAAATCATGGATTGACAGAGAGCTCGTAGATGATTGTTTGACAAATTTCCAAGAGTTGCGTCAGAAATCGAGGATTACACTTAAAACCGATACTGCGTGTTCGCACTGTTTGACGATTAACGTCTTGGGCATTGACTTACAATAGTCATTCACAAACGTTGCTCACGAGCGCTCTCTCTTGAGAGAGATAAGAGAAACGCATCAACATAGAATATAGGTGAATTAAGAAGTCGCCCTACAACTCAGTCGCCAGTCTCTCGGTCGCGTTGCCAAACATCCATAGGAGTAGGTGGTTTGCAGAGTCCACACCTCCCTTCCATAAATCATCAACGCAACAAATCATGGATGGACAGAGAGCTCGTAGATGATTGTTTGACAAATTTCCAAGAGTTGCGTCAGAAAGCGAGGATTACACTTAAAACCGATACTGCGTGTTCGCACTGTTTGACGATTAACGTCTTGGGCATTGACTTACAATAGTCATTCGCAAACGTTGCTCACGAGCGCTCTCTCTTGAGAGAGATAAGCGAACTCGAATATTCGCATCATAGAATATAGGTGCATTAAGAAGTCGCCCTACAACTCAGTCGCCAGTCTCTCGGTCGCGTTGCCCAACGTCTATAGGAGTAGGTGGTTTGCAGAGTCCACAACAGCCTTCCATAAATCCGCAACGCAACAAATCATGGATGGACAGAGAGCTCGTAGATGATCTTTTGGCAAATTTCCTATGATTTGCGTGAGAATGCGAGGTTTAGAACCTAAAACCGAAACTACATGTTCGCACAGTTTGACGTCAAACCTCTAGGGCATTGACTAACAATAATCGCAAACGATACTGAGTAGCACTCTCTCTTGAGAAAAATACGAGGATTGGGAAATTCGCATCTTAGGATATAGGAGTATTAAGAAGTCGCCTTCCAACTCAGTCGCCAGTCTCTCGGCCGCGTTGCCCAACGCCCATAGGAGTAGGTGGTTTGCAGAGTCCACACCTGCCTTCCATAAATCCTCAACGTAACAAATCATGGATTGACAGAGAGTTCGTGGATGATTGTTTGACAAATTTCCAAGAGTTGCGTCAGAAAGCGAGGATTACTCTTAAAACCGATACTGCGTGTTCGCACTGTTTGACGATTAACGTCTTGGGCATTGACTTACAATAGTCATTCGCAAACGATGCTCACGAGCGCTCTCTCTTGAGAGAGATAAGAGAAACGGATCAACATAGAATATAGGTGAATTAAGAAGTCGCCCTACAACTCAGTCGCCAGTCTCTCGGTCGCGTTGCCCAACGTCTATAGGAGTATGTGGTTTGCAGAGTCCACAACCGCCTTCCATAAATCCTCAACGCAACAAATCATGGATGGACAGAGAGCTCGTAGATGATCTTTTGGCAAATTTCCTATGATTTGAGTGAGAAAGCGAGGTTTAGAACCTAAAACCGAAACTACATGTTCGCACAGTTTGACGTCAAACCTCTAGGGCATTGACTAACAATAATCATTCGCAAACGATACTAAGTAGCACTCTCTCTTGAGAAAAATACGAGGATTGGGAAATTCGCATCATAGGATATAGGAGTATTAAGAAGTCGCCTTCCAACTCAGTCGCCAGTCTCTCGGCCGCGTTGCCCAACGTCCATAGGAGTATGTGGTTTGCAGAGTCCACACCTACCTTCCATAAATCATCAACGCAACAAATCATGGATGGACAGAGAGCTCGTAGATGATATTTTCGCAAAATTTCTTGGGCATTGATTAACAATAATCATTCGCAAACGATGCTCACGAGCGCTCTCTCTTGAGAGAGATAAGAGATCTCGAATATTCGCATCATAGGATATATGAGCATTAAGAAGTCGCCCTCCAACTCAGTCGCCTGTCTCTCGGCCGCATTGCCCACCGTCCATAGGAGTAGGTGGTATGCAGAGTCCACAACAGCCTTCCATAAATCCTCAACGCAACAAATCATAGATGGGCAGAGAGCTCGTAGATGATCGATCTTTTGGCAAATTCCCCATGATTTTCGTGAGAATGCGAGGTGTAAAACATAAAACCGAAACTACATGTTCGCACAGTTTGACGTCACACCTCTATGGCATTGGATTACAATAATCATTCGCAAACGATACTGAGGAGCACTCTCTCTTGAGAAAAATACGAGAATTGGAAAATTCGCATCATAGGATATAGGAGTATTAGGAAGCCGCCCTACAACTCAGTCTCCAGTCCCTCGGCCGCGTTGCCTAACGTCCATAGGAGTAGGTGGTTTGCAGAGTCCACAACTGCCTTCCATAAATCCTCAACGCAACAAATCATAGATGGACAGAGAGCTCGTAGATGATCTTTTGGCAAATTTCCTATGATTTGCGTGAGAAAGCGAAATTTAGAACCTAAAACCGAAACTACAAACCTCTAGGGCATTGGATTACAATAATCATTCGCAAACGATACTGAGTAGCACTCTCTCTTGAGAAAAATACGAGGATTGGGAAATTCGCATCATAGGATATAGGAGTATTAAGAAGCCGCCCTACAACTCAGTCTCCAGTCCCTCGGCCGCGTTGCCTAACGTCCATAGGAGTAGGTGGTTTGCAGAGTCCACACCTACCTTCCATAAATCCTCAACGTAACAAATCATGGATTGACAGATAGCTCGTGGATGATTGTTTGACAAATTTCCAAGAGTTGCGTCAGAAAGCGAGGATTACTCTTAAAACCGATACTGCGTGTTCGCACTGTTTGACGATTAACGTCTTGGGCATTGACTTACAATAGTCATTCGCAAACGATGCTCACGAGCGCTCTCTCTTGAGAGAGATAAGAGAAACGGATTCGCAACATAGGATATAAGTGAATTAAGAAGTCGCCCTACAACTCAGTCGCCAGTCTCTCGGTCGCGTTGCCCAACGTCTATAGGAGTAGGTGGTTTGCAGAGTCCACAACCGCCTTCCATAAATCCTCAACGCAACAAATCATAGATGGACAGAGAGCTCGTAGATGATCTTTTGGCAAATTTCCTATGATTTGCGTGAGAAAGCGAGGTTTAGAACCTAAAACCGAAACTACATGTTCGCACAGTTTGACGTCAAACCTCTAGGGCATTGACTAACAATAATCATTCGCAAACGATACTAAGTAGCACTCTCTCTTGAGAAAAATACGAGGATTGGGAAATTCGCATCATAGGATATAGGAGTATTAAGAAGTCGCTCTCCAACTCAGTCGCCAGTCTCTCGGCCGCGTTGCCCAACATCCATAGGAGTATGTGGTTTGCAGAGTCCACACCTACCTTCCATAAATCATCAACGCAACAAATCATGGATGGACAGAGAGCTCGTAGATGATATTTTCGCAAAATTTCTTGGGCATTGATTAACAATAATCATTCGCAAACGATGCTCACGAGCGCTCTCTCTTGAGAGAGATAAGAAAACTGGAATATTCGCATCATAGGATATATGGGCATTAAGAAGTCGCCCTCCAACTCAATCGCCTGTCTCTCGGCCGCATTGCCCAACGTCCATAGGAGTAGGTGGTTTGCAGAGTCCACAACTGCCTTCCATAAATCCTCAACGCAACAAATCATAGATGGACAGAGAGCTCGTAGATGATCTTTTGGCAAATTTCCTATGATTTGCGTGAGAAAGCGAAATTTAGATCCTTAAACCGAAACTACATGTTCGCACAGTTTGACGTCAAACCTCTAGGGCACTGGATTACAATAATCATTCGCAAACGATACTGAGTAGCACTCTCTCTTGAGAAAAATACGAGGATTGGGAAATTCGCATCATAGGATATAGGAGTATTAAGAAGCCGCCCTACAACTCAGTCGCCAGTCTCTCGGTCGCGTTGCCCAACGTCTATAGGAGTATGTGGTTTGCAGAGTCCACAACCGCCTTCCATAAATCCTCAACGCAACAAATCATGGATGGACAGAGAGCTCGTAGATGATATTTTCGCGTGAGAAAGCGAGGTTTAGAACCTAAAACCGAAACTACATGTTCGCACAGTTTGACGTCAAACCTCTAGGGCATTGGATTACAATAATCATTCGCAAACGATACTGAGTAGCACTCTCTCTTGAGAAAAATACGAGGATTGGGAAATTCGCATCATAGGATATAGGAGTATTAAGAAGCCGCCCTACAACTCAGTCTCCAGTCCCTCGGCCGCGTTGCCTAACGTCCATAGGAGTAGGTGGTTTGCAGAGTCCACACCTACCTTCCATAAATCCTCAACGTAACAAATCATGGATTGACAGAGAGCTCGTGGATGATTGTTTGACAAATTTCCAAGAGTTGCGTCAGAAAGCGAGGATTACTCTTAAAACCGATACTGCGTGTTCGCACTGTTTGACGATTAACGTCTTGGGCATTGACTTACAATAGTCATTCGCAAACGATGCTCACGAGCGCTCTCTCTTGAGAGAGATAAGAGAAACGAATCAACATAGAATATAGGTGAATTAAGAAGTCGCCCTACAACTCAGTCGCCAGTCTCTCGGTCGCGTTGCCCAACGTCTATAGGAGTAGGTGGTTTGCAGAGTCCACAACCGCCTTCCATAAATCCTCAACGCAACAAATCATAGATGGACAGAGAGCTCGTAGATGATCTTTTGGCAAATTTCCTATGATTTGCGTGAGAAAGCGAGGTTTAGAACCTAAAACCGAAACTACATGTTCGCACAGTTTGACGTCAAACCTCTAGGGCATTGACTAACAATAATCATTCGCAAACGATACTAAGTAGCACTCTCTCTTGAGAAAAATACGAGGATTGGGAAATTCGCATCATAGGATATAGGAGTATTAAGAAGTCGCCTTCCAACTCAGTCGCCAGTCTCTCGGCCGCGTTGCCCAACATCCATAGGAGTATGTGGTTTGCAGAGTCCACACCTACCTTCCATAAATCATCGACGCAACAAATCATGGATGGACAGAGAGCTCGTAGATGATATTTTCGTAAAACTTCTTGGGCATTGATTAACAATAATCATTCGCAAACGATGCTCACGAGCGCTCTCTCTTGAGAGAGATAAGAGAACTCGAATATTCGCATCATAGGATATAGGAGCATTAAGAAGTCGCCCTCCAACTCAATCGCCTGTCTCTCGGCCGCATTGCCCACCGCCCATAGGAGTAGGTGGTTTGCAGAGTCCACAACTGCCTTCCATAAATCCTCAACGCAACAAATCATAGATGGACAGAGAGCTCGTAGATGATCTTTTGGCAAATTTCCTATGATTTGCGTGAGAAAGCGAAATTTAGAACCTTAAACCGAAACTACATGTTCGCACAGTTTGACGTCAAACCTCTAGGGCACTGGATTACAATAATCATTCGCAAACGATACTGAGTAGCACTCTCTCTTGAGAAAAATACGAGGATTGGGAAATTCGCATCATAGGATATAGGAGTATTAAGAAGCCGCCCTACAACTCAGTCTCCAGTCCCTCGGCCGCGTTGCCTAACGTCCATAGGAGTAGGTGGTTTGCAGAGTCCACACCTACCTTCCATAAATCATCAACGCAACAAATCATGGATGGACAGAGAGCTCGTAGATGATATTTTCGCAAAATTTCTTGGGCATTGAGTAACAATAATCATTCGCAAACGATGCTCACGAGCGCTCTCTCTTGAGAGAGATAAGAGATCTCGAATATTCGCATCATAGGATATAGGAGCATTAAGAAGTCGCCCTCCAACTCAGTCGCCAGTCTCTCGGCCGCATTGCCCACCGTCCATAGGAGTAGGTGGTATGCAGAGTCCACAACTGCCTTCCATAAATCCTCAACGCAACAAATCATGGATGGGCAGAGAGCTCGTAGATGATCGATCTTTTGGCAAATTCCCCATGATTTGAGTGAGAATGCGAGGTGTAAAACATAAAACCGAAACTACATGTTCGCACAGTTTGACGTCAAACCTCTAGGGCATTGGATTACAATAATCATTCGCAAACGATACTGAGTAGCACTCTCTCTCTTGAGAAAAATACGAGGATTGGGAAATTCGCATCATAGGATATAGGAGTATTAGGAAGCCGCCCTACAACTCAGTCTCCAGTCCCTCGGCCGCGTTGCCTAACGTCCATAGGAGTAGGTGGTTTGCAGAGTCCACACCTACCTTCCATAAATCATCAACGCAACAAATCATGGATGGACAGAGAGCTCGTAGATGATATTTTCGCAAAATTTCTTGGGCATTGATTAACAATAATCATTCGCAAACGATGCTCACGAGCGCTCTCTCTTGAGAGAGATAAGAGAACTCGAATATTCGCATCATAGGATATAGGAGCATTAAGAAGTCGCCCTCCAACTCAGTCGCCTGTCTCTCGGCCGCATTGCCCACCGTCTATAGGAGTAGGTGGTATGCAGAGTCCACAACTGCCTTCCATAAATCCTCAACGCAACAAATCATAGACGGGCAGAGAGCTCGTAGATGGTCGATCTTTTGGCAAATTCCCCATGATTTTCGTGAGAATGCGAGGTGTAAAACATAAAACCGAAACTACATGTTCGCACAGTTTGACGTCAAACCTCTAGGGCATTGGATTACAATAATCATTCGCAAACGATACTGAGTAGCACTCTCTCTTGAGAAAAATACGAGGATTGGAAAATTCGCATCATAGGATATAGGAGTATTAAGAAGTCGCCTTCCAACTCAGTCTCCAGTCCCTCGGCCGCGTTGCCTAACGTCCATAGGAGTAGGTGGTTTGCAGAGTCCACACCTGCCTTCTATAAATCATCAACATAACATATCATGGATGGACAGAGAGCTTGTAGATGATCGATCTCTTGGCAAATTCCCCATGATTTGAGTGAGAAAGCGAGGCTTAAAACCGAAAACTGAAACTACTTGTTCGCACTGTTTGATAATAAACCTTTAGGGCATTGACTAACAATAGTCATTCGTAAACGATGCTCACTAGCGCTCTCTCTTGAGAGAGATAAGAAAAATGGGAAATTCGCATCATAAGATATATGGGCATTAAGAAGTCGCCCTCTAACTCAGTCGCCAGTCTCACGGCCGCGTTGCCAAACGTTCATAGGAGTAGGTGGTATGCAGAGTCCACACCTGCCTTCCATAAATCCTCAACGCAACAAATCATGGATGGACAGAGAGCTCGTAGATGATATTTTCGCAAATTTTCTTGGGCCTTGACTAACAAAAGTCATTCGCAAACGATGCTCACGAGCGCTCTCTCTTGAGATAAATACGAGATTTGGGAAGTGCGCATCATAGGATATATGAGCATTAAGAAGTCGCCCTCCAACTCAGTCGCCAGTCTCTCGGCCGCGATACCTAACGTCTATAGGAGTAGGTGGTTTCCAGAGTCCAGACCTGCCTTCTATAAATCATCAACACATCATATCATGGATGGACAGAGAGCTTGTAGATGATCGATCTCTTGACAAATTCCCCATGATTTGAGTGAGAAAGCGAGGCTTAAAAGCTAAAACTGAAACTACTTGTTCGCACTGTTTGACAATAAACCTTTAGAGCATTGACTAACAATAGTCATTCGTAAACGATGCTCACTAGCGCTCTCTCTTGAGAGAGATAAGAAAAATGGGAAATTCGCATCATAGGATATAGGAGCATTAAGAAGTCGCCCTCCAACTCAGTCGCCAGTCTCTCGGCCGCGATACCTAACGTCTATAGGAGTAGGTGGTTTGCAGAGTACACACCTGCCTTCTATAAATCATCAACACATCATATCATGGATGGACAGAGAGCTTGTAGATGATCGATCTCTTGGCAAATTCCGCATGATTTGAGTGAGAAAGCGAGGCTTAAAACCTAAAACTAAAACTACTTGTTCGCACTGTTTGACAATAAACCTTTAGGGCATTGACTAACAATAGTCATTCGTAAACGATGCTCACTAGCGCTCTCTCTTGAGAGAGATAAGAAAAATGGGAAATTCGCATCTTAAGATATATGGGCATTAAGAAGTCGCCCTCTAACTCAGTCGCCAGTCTCACGGCCGCGTTGCCAAACGTTCATAGGAGTAGTTGGTTTGCAGAGTCCACACCCTCCTTCCATAAATCCTTAACGCAACAAATCATGAATGGACAGAGAGCTCGTAGATGATATTTTCGCAAATTTTCTTGGGCATTGACTAACAATAGTCATTCGCAAACGATGCTCACGAGTGCTCTCACTTGAAACAGATAAGAAAAATGGGAAATTCGCATTATAGGATATATGGACATTAAGAAGACGCCCTCTAACACAGTCGCCAGTCTCTCGGCCGCGTTGCCAAACGTTCATAGGAGTAGGTGGTTTGCAGAGTCCACACCTGCCTTCTATAAATCATCAACACAACATATCATGGATGGACAGAGAGCTTGTAGATGATCGATCTCTTGGCAAATTCCCCATGATTTGAGTGAGAAAGCGAGGCTTAAAACCTAAAACTGAAACTACTTGTTCGCACTGTTTGACAATAAACCTTTAGGGCATTGACTAACAATAGTCATTCGTAAACGATGCCCACTAGCGCTCTCTCTTGAGAGAGATAAGAAAAATGGGAAATTCGCATCATAGGATATATGGGCATTAAGAAGTCGCCCTCTAACTCAGTCGCCAGTCTCTCGTCCGCGTTGCCAAACGTTCATAGGAGTAGGTGGTATGCAGAGTCCACACCTGCCTTCCATAAATCCTCAACGCAACAAATCATGGATGGACAGAGAGCTCGTAGATGATATTTTCGCAAATTTTCTTGGGCATTGACTAACAATAGTCATTCGCAAACGATGCTCACGAGCGCTCTCTCTTGAGATAAATACGAGATTTGGGAAGTGCGCATCATAGGATATAGGAGCATTAAGAAGTCGCCCTCCAACTCAGTCGCCAGTCTCTCGGCCGCGATACCTAACGCCTGCCTTCTATACATCATCAACACATCATATCATGGATGGACAGTGAGCTTGTAGATGATCGATCTCTTGACAAATTCCCCATGATTTGAGTGAGAAAGCGAGGCTTAAAACCTAAAACTGAAACTACTTGTTCGCACTGTTTGACAATAAACCTTTAGGGCATTGACTAACAATAGTCATTCGTAAACGATGCTCACTAGCGCTCTCTCTTGAGAGAGATAAGAAAAATGGGAAATTCGCATCATAGGATATATGGGCATTAAGAAGTCGCCCTCTAACTCAGTCGCCAGTCTCTCGTCCGCGTTGCCAAACGTTCATAGGAGTAGGTGGTATGCAGAGTCCACACCTGCCTTCCATAAATCCTCAACGCAACAAATCATGGATGGACAGAGAGCTCGTAGATGATATTTTCGCAAATTTTCTTTGGCATTGACTAACAATAGTCTTTCGCAAACGATGCTCACGAGCGCTCTCTCTTGAGATAAATACGAGATTTGGGAAGTGCGCATCATAGGATTTAGGAGCATTAAGAAGTCGCCCTCCAACTCAGTCGCCAGTCTCTCGGCCGCGATACCTAACGCCTGCCTTCTATACATCATCAACACATCATATCATGGATGGACAGTGAGCTTGTAGATGATCGATCTCTTGACAAATTCCCCATGATTTGAGTGAGAAAGCGAGGCGTAAAACCTAAAACTGAAACTACTTGTTCGCACTGTTTGACAATAAACCTTTAGGGCATTGACTAACAATAGTCATTCGTAAACGATGCTCACTAGCGCTCTCTCTTGAGAGAGATAAGAAAAATGGGAAATTCGCATCATAGGATATATGGACATTAAGAAGTCGCCCTCTAACTCAGTCGCCAGTCTCTCGTCCGCGTTGCCAAACGTTCATAGGAGTAGGTGGTATGCAGAGTCCACACCTGCCTTCCATAAATCCTCAACGCAACAAATCATGGATGGACAGAGAGCTCGAAGATGATATTTTCGCAAATTTTCTTTGGCATTGACTAACAATAGTCATTCGCAAACGATGCTCACGAGCGCTCTCTCTTGAGATAAATACGAGATTTGGGAAGTGCGCATCATAGGATATAGGAGCATTAAGAAGTCGCCCTCCAACTCAGTCGCCAGTCTCTCGGCCGCGATACCTAACGTCTATAGGAGTAGGTGGTTTGCAGAGTCCACACCTGCCTTCTATAAATCATCAACACATCATATCATGGATGGACAGAGAGCTTGTAGATGATCGATCTCTTGACAAATTCCCCATGATTTGAGTGAGAAAGCGAGGCTTAAAACCTAAAACTGAAACTACTTGTTCGCACTGTTTGACAATAAACCTTTAGGGCATTGACTAACAATAGTCATTCGTAAACGATGCTCACTAGCGCTCTCTCTTGAGAGAGATAAGAAAAATGGGAAATTCGCATCATAGGATATATGGGCATTAAGAAGTCGCCCTCTAACTCAGTCGCCAGTCTCTCGTCCGCGTTGCCAAACGTTCATAGGAGTAGGTGGTATGCAGAGTCCACAACTACCTTCCATAAATCCTCAACGCAACAAATCATGGATGGACAGAGAACTCGTAGATGATATTTTCGCATATTTTCTTTGGCATTGACTAACAATAGTCATTCGCAAACGATGCTCACGAGCGCTCTCTCTTTAGATAAATACGAGATTTGGGAAGTGCGCATCATAGGATATAGGAGCATTAAGAAGTCGCCCTCCAACTCAGTCGCCAGTCTCTCGGCCGCGATACCTAACGTCTATAGGAGTAGGTGGTTTGCAGAGTCCACACCTGCCTTCTATAAATCATCAACACATCATATCATGGATGGACAGAGAGCTTGTAGATGATCGATCTCTTGACAAATTCCCCATGATTTGAGTGAGAAAGCGAGGCTTAAAACCTAAAACTGAAACTACTTGTTCGCACTGATTGACAATAAACCTTTAGGGCATTGACTAACAATAGTCATTCGTAAACGATGCTCACTAGCGCTCTCTCTTGAGAGAGATAAGAAAAATGGTAAATTCGCATCATAGGATATATGGGCATTAAGAAGTCGCAGTCTAACTCAGTCGCCAGTCTCACGTCCGCGTTGCCAAACGTTCATAGGAGTAGGTGGTATGCAGAATCCACACCTGCCTTCCATAAATCCTCAACGCAACAAATCATGGATGGACAGAGAGCTCGTAGATGATATTTTCGCAAATTTTCTTGGGCATTGACTAACAATAGTCATTCGCAAACGATGCTCACGAGCGCTCTCTCTTGA
>JAWNOF010000027.1:15000-48163 GCA_035046165.1 Drosophila rubida | reverse complement strand
GTGCGAGAGTGCTGCTCCGCAACTTCTTCCCTGTTGCGGAGTTGATAGCGCCAATCGCCGTTCCGGATGAGGTACCTCCGAGCCTGGAGGTTTCGGAAATTGATGCTTGTGTCGCCAGACTGCGGAGCAGGCGCTCCCCTGGCATGGACGGCATCACCGGTACCATTTGTAAGGCAGTATGGCGCGCCATCCCGCAGCACCTCACAGCGTTGTATTCCCGCTGTTTGGCCGAAGGATATTTTCCGAGGGAGTGGAAAAGGCCGCGCGTGATTGCGCTGCTCAAGGGCCCGGAAAAGGACAGGAGTAATCCTGCCTCGTACCGTGGCATCTGTCTGCTTCCCGTTTTCGGCAAAGTGCTAGAGGGCATTATGGTGAACAGGATGAAGGAGATCCTACCAGCAGGCAGCAGATGGCAGTTTGGATTCCAACCTGGCCGAAGTGTGGAGGAGGCTTGGAGGCACGTATCAAGGACCGTCAATGCCAGCCCGGCTAAGTACGTCCTTGGTATTTTTGTTGACTTCAAGGGTGCCTTCGATAACGTCGAGTGGACTGCAGCAATGCGCCACTTGATAGGCAGCGGCTGCCGGGAAGCCAGCTTGTGGCGAAGCTTCTTCTCCGGCAGGAGCGCAACGATGGTCAGCAGATACGGAGAGGTCTCTGTCCCGGTGACAAGAGGTTGCCCACAGGGATCCATCAGTGGTCCATTCATTTGGAATCTACTGATGGATATACTTCTCCTACGCCTAGAGCCGCACTGTGCTCTCAGTGCGTATGCTGACGATCTGCTGCTCCTCGTAGAGTCCAACTCACGAGTCCAGCTGGAGATCAAAGGCAGCGAACTGATGGCTATGGTTGGAATCTGGGGCTCCGAGATCGGAGTTACGGTATCCAGTAGCAAGACAGGAGTCATGCTGCTGAAAGGCAAACTGGCGAGGACACGGCGTCCGTATGTAAGGTTCGCAGGAGCAACCTTACCCTACGTGGAGAAAGTCCGGTACCTAGGCATCACGGTCGGCGAGAGACTGAGCTTCAGCCCGCACCTCGCATCCCTTCGGGATCGAGTGGCCGGAGTCGTAAGTGCATTGGCACGCGTACTACGGGTCGACTGGGGAACCAGCCCCCGTGACAAGCGGACCATATATGCCGGACTCATGGTGCCCTGTGCACTATTTGGTGCCTCGGTATGGTACGCCGCGACGAGGCAGAACGTAGTTGCCAGGAGGCAACTGATGTCCTGCCAAAGACTCATCCTTCTTGGATGTCTACCAGTTTGCCGAACCGTATCAACGGTCGCGCTTCAGGTGCTTGGAGGTGCACCCCCGTTCGACCTGGCCGCCATGCACTTGGCTGTCAGGTTCAAACTGAGGAGAGGGTACCCACTGGAGGAAAGTGACTGGCTTTACGGTCAGGACGTGGCAAGTCTTGACTTTAGTCAGAAGCGCGCGTTGCTGGACGAATGCCTGTTGCGAGAGTGGCAGCTCAGGTGGGATAACGATGCCGATCACGGACGAGTGACACATCGGTTCTTCCCGGACGCAGGCTTCGTCTTCAGCAGACCAGACTTTGGCTTTAGTCTGCGCGCGGGGTTTCTGCTAACTGGCCACGGGTCACTCAACGGATTCTTGCACCAAAGAGCCTTGAGCAGCACACCTGCTTGCTCGTGCGGTGCTCCTTTGGAGAGTTGGCTTCACATGCTATGTGAATGCCCGCTTTACGCAGACATCCGAAGACTCGACGACATGGGTATCCTCCTGGAGCATGGAGTATGGTGTGTTCATGGCGTGACTACCTCACCGGAGAGGATGGCGGTTCTGAAGGAGTTTGCCGAAACCGCCTTTTTAAGGCGTAGGCAAACCCTGGACCAGCAGGCAGCAGCATCTGGGCTGTCAGTCCCGGGCTAACCGCCGAAACTGACTCCCCCGTGTGGCAGCGGGGCTTAGAATCTTGCCACAGTATCCCACCGCTTGTCGTACGAGACGACTAAAGGAGGAACTTGGTATCCCCCAAATCCGTGCATGTCGGTGCAAAAAGGGGAGGGCCCACCGAGCCCTTAACTTCGGTACCACGGGTTGAGATAGATCTCCAAGACTTCTCATTGAGGTCGGCCCCCTAGTGGGAGTTCGTGGTGGCTGTGGTAACCCAAAGTGCGGGTAGAGCGTATGCTCGACGTGGAGTTGCGTTCTCAACCGGGTGCTGTGACCCTTAGAGCAGCAGAGGTTTTAGATGAACCTCGGCTTCCACCCAAAGGTGGACGTCTAGTCCGACTACTAGCGTCCGAATTGGTACCATGGAAGCAGCGTTTTGTGCTGTTGAAATGGGGCGTTGGTTGGCGCATTATTCCAGACCCACTGTGTTATTGCTCCGGCAATAGGCACACCGTGGTTTTAATCCCTGTGGGAAAATACCACGTTAAATAAACAAGGAGCGATCCTGACGCACTGTCCCTATCTACTCAGTCTGGCTTTGACCGTCGTCGAGAGCAGACGTGTAAGCGGGTAAATTTTTCGTTGTCACAGAGTTCGCTTACGGTTAAATTTCCACTGTAAATCAAAACCGTTGTTTTTCGCGTGTGCGTTTTGTGTTTCATTCGCTTTGCGCGTGTGTAGCGGTAAACAGTCGTCAGCGATTGGCCAGTTTTCTGATTGGCCCGCGCGTTAACGGTAACGGTAACGGTACATACGCCCTCTATCGCCAACGGCAGGCCAGCAGAGGGCGCCACCGCGATCGGCAACGACCCCTAGAGGGCGCCAATACGCCACCCATCGACCGCAAGAGGGCGCTAATTAAGTCGCCAGAGGGCGCCAAATTTATAAAGCAGAGGTCGTTTTCGCAGTTCTGCCCCTCGCCAACAGAGAGCGCCACCATTGAGAGCATCCGCAGAGGGATGCCCGCAGGAGGAGCTGCTGGCCACACCAGCGATTCAAGCGATGCCAGTATGGCATCGCTGGGGAATGCTGGTGGTAGGGGCCGCCGGAAGAATTGTAGGAGCAGAGCGGTCTCCTCGCCGGATCTCGTGGGATCCGACGAGAACACCGGACCGAAGAGGGCAGCAAGGGAGCTCTCGCGTCACTGCCAGGAGATACTGGCAGCGTCTTCGGCCAGCCATGTAGAGCCGCTCCCCGCGCAGGCCACCGCTGCCACCGCTGCCGGCGCAGCTATCAAGGATGCCCCCATCTCCGTCGCCCCGGCCGTTCCCGCTGCTGCCGTTGCTATGCCGCCGCCCGCTGCTTCGAAAAGCGCTGTCGCCGTCGCTCCAGCATGGAGCATAGTTGCTGGCGGCTCTGCTGCCATACTGGCAGAGCTGTCCAGCGTGCAGCGCATGGCCAGGGAGGCCATAATAAAGGCCGGATTGAGCGGAAAGGGTGCGTTGGCCGTTTTTGACGCTGTAGCCAGGTATGACGAACTGGTCATGGCCTTGGCACTCCGCAATACCGCCCTGGAGCAGCACAGATGTCCACAACGGATGCTGCCGCCTGCTGTCGCTGTCGCTGATGCTGTTGCCCCTGTCGCCCCTGTTGCCTTGGCTGCTCTTCCTGCCGAGCTGCGTAGGAAGCCCGTCGAGACCTGGTCAGCTGTGGTTACCAGCAAGGACCCCAGTGTCTCCGGGAAGCAGATCGCCGAGAAGGTAATGAAGGAGGTGGCTCCATCTTTAGGAGTAAGGGTGCATGAGGTGCGTGAGCTCAAACGTGGAGGAGCTGTTATCCGCACCCCATCCGTCAGCGAGATAAAAAAGGTGGTCACAAACCAGAAATTCCTGGAAGCTGGTTTGGAGGTCCAAAGGAGCAAGAGTGCGCCCCAAAGGATCACAGTGTTCGACGTGGACACTCAAATCATGCCCGAGGACTTCATGGAGGAATTGTACGCCAACAATTTCAAGGAAGAGCTGTCGCCTGCCGCATTTAAAAAGAGCGTGCACTTGGCAACCAAGCCCTGGTCCGTCACTGACAGTGCCACGATTAACTTGGTGCTGGAGGTGGACGACAAGTCGATGGCCATACTTGAGCAGGCCGGACGGGTCTATATCAAGTGGTTTTCATACCGATGCCGATCGCTCGTCCGCACCTATGCTTGCCATAGGTGTGTCGGTTTTGACCACAGGGTGTCCCAGTGCCGCGTCAAGGAGGAGGTCTGCCGCCAGTGTGGAAAGTCGGGCCACGTTGCAGCCAAATGCACGAATCCGGTGGACTGCCGGAACTGCCGATTCAAGGGGCTCCCATCTGGGCACTATATGCTCTCCGGGAGCTGCCCCATATACGGCGCTGTGCTGGCGAGGGTGCAAGCTAAGCATTAACAGTGTTTAGCTTCATCCAAGCAAATTGTGGTCGAGGCCGAGCTGCCACCATCGAGCTCGGAGTCCGTATGCGCGAATCTGGCCACGTGTTTGCACTGGTTCAGGAGCCATACGTCGACGTGGAAGGACGCCTCACTGGATTGCCGATGGAGATGCGGACATTCCTGGATAGGAGAGGGAAGGCAGCAATCATCGTGGATGACCCAAGTGCCATCTGCATGCCGTTTGAAGCACTAACTACGGAGTTTGGCGTATGCGTGAGTGTCACCGGGAGATATGGCTCAATCTTCCTGACCTCCGTATACTGCCAATTTGACACACCGATGGAACCGTATCTGCTATACCTGGATGAGGTGCTGCTACAAGCTAGCAGCCAACCCACCATCCTCGGACTGGATGCCAATGCGGTATCTCCCATGTGGTTCAGCAAGCTCCCGGAAGGACCGGGACCTTATCAGAACCGCAGTCGGGGTGAATCGCTATCCGAGTGGATTCAAGGGAGTCGAGCCGGCGTGCTTAACAGGTATAGCAGAAATTACACGTTCGATAATCACCGCGGTCACAGTGATATCGATGTGACGATCGCCAACGAAGCAGCATGTATACGGACTGTATATGACTGGAGTGTGGAGGAGTGGGATCTGAGCGACCACAATATCATTAACGTTGTGGTGACGCCTGATCCCAACCGTACAGTTGAGAGTTTTACTCCTGTGCCGTCATGGAACACCTCCAATGCACGTTGGCGATTTTTCAAGGACGAGTTAGTGCGATTGGCAGCCGATCTGCCAGGAAACTTCTCCCGATTGCCGTTGGATGATCAAGTGTCAGGATTGCGCTCACTCGTACAATCCGTGTGCGATGAGGTGCTAGGACGAAGATTTCCAAGAGCCCGAACGAGGCCGGTCTGGTGGAATGCTGACCTGGACTCGAAGCGCCGCGAAGTCAGGAGACTACGGCGCAGGCTCCAGAATGCTCGTCGAAATTCCCTCGACGATGCTGAGCGACTTGTAGTTGAGCTGCGCCACTCTTGCGCCCAATACAAGAAGCAAATTCTGTCGGCAAAGGAGGAAAACTGGCGGAACTTCGTGGAGCAACACTCGGATGATCCATGGGGACGTGTATACCGCATTTGCAGGAGGAAGAAACGCAAGACTGAGATAGGATGTCTACGTTCGGATGGCGAGCAAGTCGTAACCTGGCACGACTGTGCGAAAGTGCTCCTCCGCAACTTTTTCCCTGTTGCGGAGTCGACTGCACCCATCGCCATTCCGGACTTTGTTCCCGAACCACTGGAGATCTCAGAAGTGGATACTTGTGTCGCCAGGTTGAAGAGCAGGCGCTCTCCCGGCATGGACGGTATCACTGGAGCGATTGCAAAAGCGGTATGGAGCGCCATTCCCCAGCAGCTTATGGAGCTGTATTCGCGGTGCCTGGCAGAGGGATATTTTCCTGCAGAGTGGAAGCGGCCGCGCGTGGTCGCCCTGCTCAAAGGACCCGGTAAGGATAGGAGCGATCCATCGTCCTACCGCGGTATCTGTTTGCTGCCGGTATTTGGAAAGGTGCTGGAAGGCGTCATGGTGAACCGAGTGAAGGAAAGGCTGCCAATAGGAAGCAGATGGCAATTTGGATTCCGATCTGGATGCAGCGTGGAGGATGCATGGAGCCACGTACTCAGTACAGTACGAGCCAGCCCGGCGACATACGTACTGGGTATATTCGTGGACTTCAAAGGAGCATTCGATCATGTGGAGTGGAACGCTGCAATCCATCAACTGAGTGAGTCGGGCTGCCGGGAAGTAAGCTTGTGGAGAAGCTTTTTCTCAGGCAGGAGCGCAAGTATGGTCAGCAGTTTTGGAGAAGCCTCTGTTCCGGTGACACGAGGTTGCCCGCAGGGGTCTATTAGTGGTCCATTTATTTGGAACCTGCTAATGGATGTTCTCCTACAGCGCTTAGAGCCCATGTGTGCGCTCAGCGCATATGCAGACGACTTGCTGCTCCTCGTCGAGGGTAACTCACGAGCCACCTTGGAGGAGAGAGGAGCTCAGTTGATGGACGTCGTGAGAAATTGGGGAGTTGGAGTTGGTGTGACCGTGTCCTCCAGCAAAACATCTGTTATGCTGTTGAAGGGCAAGCTGGCTGCCAACAGACAACCGGTGGTAAGGTTCGCAGGAGCGAGCTTACCATATACAAGCACATGTCGATACCTTGGTGTCACAGTGGGCGAGCGGTTGAGTTTTCTCCCGCATACTCGATTGCTCTGTGATCGAGTATCAGGAGTCGTTGGCATTTTGGCACGCGTACTGCGGATCGATCACGGTCTCCGCGACAAGCGGACCATATATGCTGGACTCATGGTGCCCTGTGCTTTGTTCGGTGCATCGGTGTGGTACACTGCGGTGATGAGGCGAGTAGATGCCAGGAGGCGTCTACTGTCCTGCCAACGGCTGATTTTGTTAGGAAGTCTGCCGGTATGCCGTACAGTATCCACGGTGGCTCTCCAAGTGCTTGCAGGAGCCCCTCCGTTTGATTTGGTCGTCATGCAAATGGCGATCAGATACAAACTGAGGCGAGGCAAACCTCTGGAGCAGGGAGACTGGCTTTTTGGTCAAGACCTTTCTGGACTTGACTGGAAACAGAAGAAGGCGCTTTTAGAAGAATGCATGCTTACGGAGTGGCAGAGGAGATGGGATGCCGATGATAGTCACGGACGAGTGACCCATCGTTTCATCCCTGACGTGGGGTTCGTCTCCAGGCGACGGAACTTTAAGTTCAGCATGCATGCCGGATTTCTTCTGACAGGCCATGGCTCCCTGAACGCATTTCTGTATGAGAGGAACCGCAGCGAAACGCCTGCATGCTTATGCAGTGCACAGCTGGAGGACTGGCTTCACGTTCTCTGTGAATGCCCTCTATATGCAGATTTGCGGAACCTAGAGGAGATCGGAATCCGTAGGGAAGGCGACGAGTGGATGGTGTCTGGAGCTCTGGAGACCCCGGAACGGACGAGTTCCTTGGAGGCACTGGCGCACGCAATCTTCGGGCGGAGGAAGGCGTTATACCGAGAGCGGTAAGCTCTAAAAGGCAATCCCTAGCCGTTGTCTGTCGGGACAAAAGGGGAGGAAATACCGAGTCCTTAATATCGGTACCACGGGTTGAGTTGGCTCCCAAGGGCTACTCATTGAGGTCGGCCCCCTAGTGGGAGTATCGTGGTGGCTGTGGTTTAGCCCAACGTTCGCGGGCAAAAGTCATTACTCGAAGTGGTTTCGAGTAACGGCTGGGTGCTGCTGCCCTTTATACAGTAGAAGAGGTGTTGATAGTCGCTTCGACCCCAACCTGGGGTGAATGTTGCCCGACAGCAGCATTCAACAGGTACCTTATATGTGAGGGGCGCTGGTTGACGCATTGTATCATACCCAATGTGTCAGTGCAAATTGCACAAGAGGGCACCGTGATTGTAAACCTTCAGTTGGTACACGTCACGTAAAATAAGTCGGAGAGATCCAACAGGCATGTCCCTATCTACTGTCTGGCTTTGACCGTCGTCGAGAGCAGACGTGTAAGCGGGTAAATTTTTCGTTGTCACAGAGTTCGCTTACGGTTAAATTTCCACTGTAAATCAAAACCGTTGTTTTTCGCGTGTGCGTTTTGTGTTTCATTCGCTTTGCGCGTGTGTAGCGGTAAACAGTCGTCAGCGATTGGCCAGTTTTCTGATTGGCCCGCGCGTTAACTGTAACGGTAACGGTACATACGCCCTCTATCGCCAACGGCAGGCCAGCAGAGGGCGCCACCGCGATCGGCAACGACCCCTAGAGGGCGCCACTACGCCGCAAGAGACGACCGCAAGAGGGCGCTATCCAAGTCGCCAGAGGGCGCCAACACAAATCCAATAGAGGTCGCTTTCGCCCGGTTGCCCCTCAGCAATAGAGAGCGCCACTACAAAGAGCATCTGCAGAGGGATGTCCGCAGGAGTTGCTGCTGGCCACACCAGCGATTCAAGCGATGCCAGTATGGCATCGCTTGGGAACGCTGGTGGGAGGGGCCGCAGGCGAAACTGCAGGAGCAGAGCGGTCTCCTCGCCGGATCTTGTTGGATCCGACGAAAACGCCGGACCTAAGAGGGCAGCAAGGGAGCTGTCACGACACTGCCAGGAGATACTGGCAGCGTCTTCGGCCAGGCAAGTGGCGCCAGTCCCCGCGCAGGCCATCCCTGCCTCCGCTGCCACCGCTGCCGCCGCAGCCGCCAAAGACGCCCCTACCTCCGTCGCCCCAGCCGTTCCCGCCGTTCCCGCTGTTCCCGCCGCTCCCGCTACCACCGTCGCCCCTGCGCCCCATCGCTGCCCTGCTTGGACTATCGTCCAAAAAGGCACTGATGCCATTATGGGTGAGATGTCCATGCGGAAGGCAGTCTTAGAGCAGGCTGTCCTTGGAGCCGGCGTAGCGTCGCAGGCGTTGGGCGACATCTTCGAGGCCATCCGGGGTATGAACGACCTCATGACGGCTCTTGTTGTCAGAAACGCCGTTCTCGCCGTCAGCCCCACCTCATTGCTGCCACCCAGTTGCCCTGCCGCGCCCGCCGCACCCGTCCCGGCCCCTGTCACCCAGCGTGCGCGGCCGCCTGTGGAGACCTGGTCCGCCGTGGTCACCAGCCAGGACCCCAAGCTGTCTGGTAAGGAGGTCGCGGACAAGATTAGGAAAGTGGTGGCCCCAGCACTCGGAGTCAGAGTCCATGAGGTACGGGAGCTGAGGAGTGGAGGAGCTGTCATTCGGACCCCGTCGCAGGGCGAGATTGGCAAGGTCGTGGCGAACAAGAAGTTCGAGGAGGTAGGCCTGTCTGTGGCCACCAGCAAGGCTCCACGGCCTAAACTCACGGTGTTCGACGTGGACACAGCCATCACGCCCGACGAGTTCATGAGGGAGCTCTATGAGCATAATCTGAAACAGGAGTTGTCACCAGGTGCCTTCAAAAAAGCGGTCCACTTGGAGTCCAAGCCGTGGTCGAGCGCGGACGGCGCCACCATCAACGTCTCCCTGGAGGTCGACGACGTGGCTTGCGGAGCACTGGAGAAGACCGGCAGGGTCTATATCAAGTGGTTCAGCTTCCGTTGCCGCTCGGTGGTGCGTACATATGCGTGCCACCGATGCGTCGGATTCGACCACAAGGTGTCCCAGTGCCGGTTCAAGGAGGAGGTGTGTCGCCAGTGTGGAAAGAATGGCCACACCGCAGCTAAATGCGTGTCTCCGGTTGACTGCCGGAACTGCCGCTTCAAGGGCCTGCCGTCGGGGCATTACATGCTCTCCGCGGCTTGCCCAATTTATGGAGCGGTGCTTGCGCGGGTGCAAGCTAGACACTAATGTTTAGCTTCGCCCAAGCGAACTGTGGTCGCGGTCGTGCCGCGGTCATCGAGATCGGTGTCCGCATGCGCGATCATGGCCACATGTTCGCTCTGCTGCAGGAGCCGTATGTGGACCGCGCCGGACGGATTACCGGACTCCCTGCAGGGATGAGAATCTTTGCAGACAGGAGGAAAAAGGCAGCAATTGTTATTGACGACCCTGATGCCATCTGCATGCCAGTTGAGCATCTCACTGGCGACTTTGGAGTATGCGTGAGCGTCACTGGAAGATTTGGCTCAATCTTCCTGAGCTCCGTGTACTGCCAATTCAACACGGACTTGGAGCCCTACCTACGCCACATGGATTCGGTGCTGCTGCTGGCCAGCAGCCATCCATTAATCCTCGGCCTGGACGCGAATGCAGTATCCCCCACTTGGTTCAGCAAGCTTCCCGAGAACCCTCGGGATAGCACGAATCAACTCCGGGGTGAGCTGCTAACCGAGTGGATAGTAGGTAGCCGAGCCGGTGTGCTCAATGTGCCCAGTCCAAGGTTCACGTTCGACAATCGCAGAGCCCAAAGCGACATCGACGTGACGATCGTCAACGAGGCAGGGCATACGTGGGCTGCGTATGTCTGGAGAGTGGACGAGTGGGACCTGAGCGACCACAACATTATCAATGTTGAGGTGACGCGTATCCCCAGCAATACAGTTGAGAGCATAGCTCCTGTGCCGTCCTGGAACATCTCCAATGCCCGTTGGCAGTTGTTCGACAGTGAGTTGGCTAACATGGCAAGCTTATTGCCACGAAACTTCTCCGAACTGCCGTTGGATGCCCAAGTGTCGGGATTGTGCTCTATCGTACATAGTGTGTGTGATAGAGTGCTAGGACGAAGGCATCCAAAAGCCAAGGTGAAGCCGGTCTGGTGGACCGCCGACCTCTACACCAAACGCCATGAAGTCAGGAGACTCAGGCGGAGGCTTCAGAATGCCCGTCGGCGTCAAACCGACGAGGTGGATGTTCTTGCTGCTGCGTTACGGACATCCGTGGCGCAGTACAAGAAACAGATTCTGTCGGCTAAGGAGGAGGACTGGCGTCGCTTCGTGGGATCTCACCATAATGACCCCTGGGGGCGCGTCTACAAGATATGCCGAGGGCGCAAAAAGAGTACCGAGATCGGGTGCCTCTATTCGGACGGCGTGCAAGTCGTAACATGGCACGACTGTGCGAGAGTGCTGCTCCGCAACTTCTTCCCTGTTGCGGAGTTGATAGCGCCAATCGCCGTTCCGGATGAGGTACCTCCGAGCCTGGAGGTTTCGGAAATTGATGCTTGTGTCGCCAGACTGCGGAGCAGGCGCTCCCCTGGCATGGACGGCATCACCGGTACCATTTGTAAGGCAGTATGGCGCGCCATCCCGCAGCACCTCACAGCGTTGTATTCCCGCTGTTTGGCCGAAGGATATTTTCCGAGGGAGTGGAAAAGGCCGCGCGTGATTGCGCTGCTCAAGGGCCCGGAAAAGGACAGGAGTAATCCTGCCTCGTACCGTGGCATCTGTCTGCTTCCCGTTTTCGGCAAAGTGCTAGAGGGCATTATGGTGAACAGGATGAAGGAGATCCTACCAGCAGGCAGCAGATGGCAGTTTGGATTCCAACCTGGCCGAAGTGTGGAGGAGGCTTGGAGGCACGTATCAAGGACCGTCAATGCCAGCCCGGCTAAGTACGTCCTTGGTATTTTTGTTGACTTCAAGGGTGCCTTCGATAACGTCGAGTGGACTGCAGCAATGCGCCACTTGATAGGCAGCGGCTGCCGGGAAGCCAGCTTGTGGCGAAGCTTCTTCTCCGGCAGGAGCGCAACGATGGTCAGCAGATACGGAGAGGTCTCTGTCCCGGTGACAAGAGGTTGCCCACAGGGATCCATCAGTGGTCCATTCATTTGGAATCTACTGATGGATATACTTCTCCTACGCCTAGAGCCGCACTGTGCTCTCAGTGCGTATGCTGACGATCTGCTGCTCCTCGTAGAGTCCAACTCACGAGTCCAGCTGGAGATCAAAGGCAGCGAACTGATGGCTATGGTTGGAATCTGGGGCTCCGAGATCGGAGTTACGGTATCCAGTAGCAAGACAGGAGTCATGCTGCTGAAAGGCAAACTGGCGAGGACACGGCGTCCGTATGTAAGGTTCGCAGGAGCAACCTTACCCTACGTGGAGAAAGTCCGGTACCTAGGCATCACGGTCGGCGAGAGACTGAGCTTCAGCCCGCACCTCGCATCCCTTCGGGATCGAGTGGCCGGAGTCGTAAGTGCATTGGCACGCGTACTACGGGTCGACTGGGGAACCAGCCCCCGTGACAAGCGGACCATATATGCCGGACTCATGGTGCCCTGTGCACTATTTGGTGCCTCGGTATGGTACGCCGCGACGAGGCAGAACGTAGTTGCCAGGAGGCAACTGATGTCCTGCCAAAGACTCATCCTTCTTGGATGTCTACCAGTTTGCCGAACCGTATCAACGGTCGCGCTTCAGGTGCTTGGAGGTGCACCCCCGTTCGACCTGGCCGCCATGCACTTGGCTGTCAGGTTCAAACTGAGGAGAGGGTACCCACTGGAGGAAAGTGACTGGCTTTACGGTCAGGACGTGGCAAGTCTTGACTTTAGTCAGAAGCGCGCGTTGCTGGACGAATGCCTGTTGCGAGAGTGGCAGCTCAGGTGGGATAACGATGCCGATCACGGACGAGTGACACATCGGTTCTTCCCGGACGCAGGCTTCGTCTTCAGCAGACCAGACTTTGGCTTTAGTCTGCGCGCGGGGTTTCTGCTAACTGGCCACGGGTCACTCAACGGATTCTTGCACCAAAGAGCCTTGAGCAGCACACCTGCTTGCTCGTGCGGTGCTCCTTTGGAGAGTTGGCTTCACATGCTATGTGAATGCCCGCTTTACGCAGACATCCGAAGACTCGACGACATGGGTATCCTCCTGGAGCATGGAGTATGGTGTGTTCATGGCGTGACTACCTCACCGGAGAGGATGGCGGTTCTGAAGGAGTTTGCCGAAACCGCCTTTTTAAGGCGTAGGCAAACCCTGGACCAGCAGGCAGCAGCATCTGGGCTGTCAGTCCCGGGCTAACCGCCGAAACTGACTCCCCCGTGTGGCAGCGGGGCTTAGAATCTTGCCACAGTATCCCACCGCTTGTCGTACGAGACGACTAAAGGAGGAACTTGGTATCCCCCAAATCCGTGCATGTCGGTGCAAAAAGGGGAGGGCCCACCGAGCCCTTAACTTCGGTACCACGGGTTGAGATAGATCTCCAAGACTTCTCATTGAGGTCGGCCCCCTAGTGGGAGTTCGTGGTGGCTGTGGTAACCCAAAGTGCGGGTAGAGCGTATGCTCGACGTGGAGTTGCGTTCTCAACCGGGTGCTGTGACCCTTAGAGCAGCAGAGGTTTTAGATGAACCTCGGCTTCCACCAAAGGTGGACGTCTAGTCCGACTACTAGCGTCCGAATTGGTACCATGGAAGCAGCGTTTTGTGCTGTTGAAATGGGGCGTTGGTTGGCGCATTATTCCAGACCCACTGTGTTATTGCTCCGGCAATAGGCACACCGTGGTTTTAATCCCTGTGGGAAAATACCACGTTAAATAAACAAGGAGCGATCCTGACGCACTGTCCCTATCTACTATCTAGCGAAACCACAGCCAAGGGAACGGGCTTGGAATAATTAGCGGGGAAAGAAGACCCTTTTGAGCTTGACTCTAATCTGGCAGTGTAAGGAGACATAAGAGGTGTAGAATAAGTGGGAGATATTAGATTTCGGTTTAGTATCGACAATGAAATACCACTACTCTTATTGTTTCCTTACTTACTTGATTAAATGGAACGTGTATCATTTCCTAGCCATTATACGGATATATTTACTATATCTTATGGTATTGGGTTTTGATGCAAGCTTCTTGATCAAAGTATCACGAGTTTGTTATATAATCGCAAACAAATTCATTAATGAGAGAGTGCATTTATGTGTTCTTGAATTAAAAATTTGGTATAACTCCAATTACTCAGGTATGATCCAATTCAAGGACATTGCCAGGTAGGGAGTTTGACTGGGGCGGTACATCTCTCAAATAATAACGGAGGTGTCCCAAGGCCAGCTCAGTGCGGACAGAAACCACACATAGAGCAAAAGGGCAAATGCTGACTTGATCTCGGTGTTCAGTACACACAGGGACAGCAAAAGCTCGGCCTATCGATCCTTTTGGTTTAAAGAGTTTTTAACAAGAGGTGTCAGAAAAGTTACCATAGGGATAACTGGCTTGTGGCGGCCAAGCGTTCATAGCGACGTCGCTTTTTGATCCTTCGATGTCGGCTCTTCCTATCATTGTGAAGCAAAATTCACCAAGCGTTGGATTGTTCACCCATGCAAGGGAACGTGAGCTGGGTTTAGACCGTCGTGAGACAGGTTAGTTTTACCCTACTAATGACAAAACGTTGTTGCGACAGCATTCCTGCGTAGTACGAGAGGAACCGCAGGTACGGACCAATGGCACAATACTTGTTCGAGCGAACAGTGGTATGACGCTACGTCCGTTGGATTATGCCTGAACGCCTCTAAGGTCGTATCCGTGCTGGACTGCAATGATAAATAAGGGGCAATTTGCATTGTATGGCTTCTAAACCATTAAAAGTTTATTATTCATTTAATAGGCGACGATGGATGTGATGCCAATGTTACATATAACATAGTAAATTGGGAGGATCTTCGATCACCTGGTGCCGCGCTAGTTATATATTGAAACATTATTTAATACAATGACAAAGCCTTGAATCAATTGTAAACGACTTTTATAACAGGCAAGGTGTTGTAAGTGGTTGAGCAGCTGCCATACTGCGATCCACTGAAGCTTATCCTTTGCTTGACGATTCGATGAATATAAAAAAATTATGTTCATACGTGCGTATGCATGCTAGTTTACTAGCATTTATACGTATTTATATTACGAAAAGAGTTGTATATATGATGTGTGTTTAATTTAACATTGCGTTATAATAAAAGTAAATTAAATTTTGGCATGTTGTATGTATACAGTTTTCGTAAGGCATAAAACATAAAGTTTTTATTTGCATATATGGTGCAGGCGTGTGTAGTCGGCATTTGTTGTGTGAAATAGAAATGCAAAATATGGAATGGATCAATCCTGTGAAGTTCTATTAAATAAAAATCTAATATTTGGTGGTAATAGTAGCAAAATAAAAAATTGTCACCATTTATTGTTGGCGAGAAAAATAAGTACTTATATATACTTGATATACTTAAATAATTATCTTTGGTAGCAAAATGAATCGTCATCGTTTAAGTGGCGAAAGATAAATATAATGATAATACTTAAATATTTGTCTGTGGTAGCCAAACAAATCGCCATCGTGTTAGTGGCGGAGCAAAAATATGATATATATAAAATACATATTTAGCTTTGGTAGCAAAATGAAACGTCATCTATTAGTGGCGAAAGATAAATATAATGATAATATTTAAATATTTGTCTCTGGTAGCCAAACAAATCGCCATCGTGTTAGTGGCGGAGCAAAAATATGATATATATAAAATACATATTTAGCTTTGGTAGCAAAATAAAACGTCATCTATTAGTGGCGAAAGATAAATATAATGATAATACTTAAATATTTGTCTCTGGTAGCCAAACAAATCGCCATCGTGTTAGTGGCGGAGCAAAAATATGAAATATATAAAATACATATTTAGCTTTGGTAGCAAAATGAAACGTCATCTATTAGTGGCGAAAGATAAATATAATGATAATACTTAAATATTTGTCTCTGGTAGCCAAACAAATCGCCATCGTGTTAGTGGCGGAGCAAAAATATGATCTATATAAAATACAGATTTAGCCTTGTTAGCCTTATGTTAAATTCGTTGAAGTTAAAAAAAAAATTTTTTTTTGTACTCGTGTGTATCTCGGTTTAAAATATGGCGGTATGTTAAATTAGTTGAATTTAAAAAAAAATTTTTTTTTTTGTACTCGTGTGTATTTCGGTTTAACGAAATCTAGCAGTAGTACGATATGCGGTTGAAATAACGAAAAAATCGAAAAGTTTAAAAATTGCTGTTTTTTCAAAAGAGCTAATAAATATATGAATGTATAAGTGATTTAATCAGTTTATTGAAATAATGCGGTGCATAAAGCATGTTTAAACTTAGAAAACATTTTAAGGTTTAATGGTGTGATATTCGGTTTATTGCACTGTAGCGGTACGATATGAGGTAAAGTTTAAGAAAATTAAAATGTTAAACTGTTTTGTTGTAATTGTATTCGAATCGGTTTATTAAAATATGGCGGTATGTTAAATTAGTTGAAGTTAAAAAAAAAATTTTTTTTTTGTACTCTTGTGTATTTCGGTTTAACGAAATCTCGCAGTAGTACGATATGCGGTTGAAATAACGAAAAAATCGAAAAGTTTAAAAATTGCTGTTTTTTCAAAAGAGCTAATAAATATATGAATATATAAGTGATTTAATCAGTTTATTGAAATAATGCGGTGCATAAAGCATGTTTAAACTTAGAAAACATTTTTAGGTTTAATGGTGCGATATTCATTCGGTTTATTGCACTATAGCGGTACGGTATGAGGTAAAGTTTAAGAAAATTAAAATGTTAAACTGTTTTGTTGTAATTGTATTCGAATCGGTTTATTAAAATATGGCGGTATGTTAAATTAGTTGAATTTAAAAAAAAAATTTTTTTTTTGTACTCGTGTGTATTTCGGTTTAACGAAATCTAGCAGTAGTACGATATGCGGTTGAAATAACGAAAAAATCGAAAAGTTTAAAAATTGCTGTTTTTTCAAAAGAGCTAATAAATATATGAATGTATAAGTGATTTAATCAGTTTATTGAAATAATGCGGTGCATAAAGCATGTTTAAACTTAGAAAACATTTTAAGGTTTAATGGTGTGATATTCGGTTTATTGCACTGTAGCGGTACGATATGAGGTAAAGTTTAAGAAAATTAAAATGTTAAACTGTTTTGTTGTAATTGTATTCGAATCGGTTTATTAAAATATGGCGGTATGTTAAATTAGTTGAAGTTAAAAAAAAAATTTTTTTTTTGTACTCGTGTGTATTTCGGTTTAACGAAATCTCGCAGTAGTACGATATGCGGTTGAAATAACGAAAAAATCGAAAAGTTTAAAAATTGCTGTTTTTTCAAAAGAGCTAATAAATATATGAATATATAAGTGATTTAATCAGTTTATTGAAATAATGCGGTGCATAAAGCATGTTTAAACTTAGAAAACATTTTTAGGTTTAATGGTGCGATATTCATTCGGTTTATTGCACTATAGCGGTACGGTATGAGGTAAAGTTTAAGAAAATTAAAATGTTAAACTGTTTTGTTGTAATTGTATTCGAATCGGTTTATTAAAATATGGCGGTATGTTAAATTAGTTGAAGTTAAAAAAAAAATTTTTTTTTTTGTACTCTCGTGTATTTCGGTTTAACGAAATCTAGCAGTAGTACGATATGCGGTTGAAATAACGAAAAAATCGAAAAGTTTAAAAATTGCTGTTTTTTCAAAAGAGCTAATAAATATATGAATGTATAAGTGATTTAATCAGTTTATTGAAATAATGCGGTGCATAAAGCATGTTTAAACTTAGACAACATTTTAAGGTTTAATGGTGTGATATTCGGTTTATTGCACTGTAGCGGTACGATATGAGGTAAAGTTTAAGAAAATTAAAATGTTAAACTGTTTTGTTGTGATTGTATTCGAATCGGTTTATTAAAATATGGCGGTATGTTAAATTAGTTGAAGTTAAAAAAAAAATTTTTTTTTGTACTCGTGTGTATTTCGGTTTAACGAAATCTAGCAGTAGTACGATATGCGGTTGAAATAACGAAAAAATCGAAAAGTTTAAAAATTGCTGTTTTTTCAAAAGAGCTCATAAATATATGAATGTATAAGTGATTTAATCAGTTTATTGAAATAATGCGGTGCATAAAGCATGTTTAAACTTAGAAAACATTTTAAGGTTTAGTGGTGTGTTTTTCGGGTTATTTACAATTGTACTGTATTTACTATATGAATAAAATAACAGTTTTGAGAATTTGTGTCACAAAACCTATATAGGGGTGGTGTCCCTCAAGACAAGTCATATGGAAAAAATTTCATATGTGAAATTCATATGACAGTGTCATGTTGTCGTGCCAGTATAGGCTATATATTGTGTATATAGCAAATATACTGGAGAATAATAGTGTGTTAATCATTTAATGCACTTAAGTGGTGTATTGTATGGATATACTTGACAAAGTGTAGCTATATGATATAAACCACTACACCGAAAATGTATGTAGTATGGGTATACATACAATAAAATATCCACTTTGAGAAGTTGTGGCACAAAACCTATATAGGGGTGGTGACCCTCAAGACAAGTCATATGGAAAAAATTTCATATGTGAAATTCATATGACAGTGTCATGTTGTCTTGCCAGTATAGGCTATATATTGTGTATATAGCAAATATACTGGAGTATAATAGTGTGTTAATCATTTAATGCACTTAAGTGGTGTATTGTATGGATATACTTGACAAAGTGTAGCTATATGATATAAACCACTACACCGAAAATGTATGTAGTATGGGTATACATACAATAAAATATCCACTTTGAGAAGTTGTGGCACAAAACCTATATAGGGGTGGTGTCCCTCAAGACAAGTCATATGGAAAAAATTTCATATGTGAAATTCATATGACAGTGTCATGTTGTCTTGCCAGTATAGGCTATATATTGTGTATATAGCAAATATACTGGAGTATAATAGTGTGTTAATCATTTAATGCACTTAAGTGGTGTATTGTATGGATATACTTGACAAAGTGTAGCTATATGATATAAACCACTACACCGAAAATGTATGTAGTATGGGTATACATACAATAAAATATCCACTTTGAGAAGTTGTGGCACAAAACCTATATAGGGGTGGTGTCCCTCAAGACAAGTCATATGGAGAAAATTTCATATGTGAAATTCATATGACAGTGTCATGTTGTCTTGCCAGTATAGGCTATATATTGTGTATATAGCAAATATACTGGAGTATAGTAGTGTGTTAATCATTTAATGCACTTAAGTGGTGTATTGTATGGATATACTTGACAAAGTGTAGCTATATGATATAAACCACTATACCGAAAATGTATGTAGTATGGGTATACATACAATAAAATATCCACTTTGAGAAGTTGTGGCACAAAACCTATATAGGGGTGGTGTGTCTCAAGGCTGGCTAGTCATATGTGAAATATATGTGACAGTTATATGGATAAAATTTAATATGTGAATTTCATATGGCCCATGGGTGTATTGTGAAATTAATACAACTATATAAAAAGGTGAAAGTCAGTACTAAATAAAATAATAGCTTTCTAGAAAACGTGTCAAGAAACCTTATTGGTGGAGTGGTGTCGCGCAAGGCATGTTATATGATTGAATTAAATATGTGGAATTCATATGACTTGTGAAGTGTTGTCTAGCCGGCATGTCATTTATACATATTACATTAATATTGGTGTCAGAAGTAATGAAATTTTTGTATGTGTTATTAAATTAGTGCAATAAAATAATTTGTTAGATGGCAATGCTAAATAAAATAATAGCATTCAAGAAACCGTGACAAGAAACCCTTACATGGTGAGCAGTGTGTGCTCACCTATTATATGTATTGGATGCATGTAATATATAAGTTGTCATATTATTATATACTTAATTTAATAGAGTTGTTATGAGCCATCATCGTAGGCGTACGACTCAGCAATACCCAGTATTGTGTCTCATCCAAAAACCCTGGATTATATGCTTATATTTTATCATAGGCATATAATTTAAAATGTATCCTCTGCTTGTTGTGGGTATATTTTATAGTTATGTAATTTTATATATTGGAAATTTCTCTATAACAAGACGAAAATCTTTCTCAACCACAGTAAATATTTTTATTGTGACTGAGGGTTTTTACTAATATAATATTGCTTTACACGTAAATGCCAAATTAAGTAAATTATGAATTTGTCATCAAAATGAAATCAATTTTTATTCAATTTATTTGAATTAAAATTTAATGTGCATGTGTGATATATATTATATTAAGTAAGTTGAAATAAATTAATATTTTTGAACGAATTATATGCTTATATATTTTACATATGCGTATATATATGTATAGCCATTTGTAAATTTATTTTGAACTTGCGAACGTGAATGCTATTTAATTGTAGCCATATTCGTACAGTACGTGTCATCTATATATATATATATATATAAATATCGAATATTGTCATATTGTTTATTCAATGATATTTGTGAGTTGTCATGTATTTTACATATTTTAAGATGTATGTGAATAGTATTTAATATTATTTATATATATGGAAATAAACATTATTCTGGTTGATCCTGCCAGTAGTTATATGCTTGTCTCAAAGATTAAGCCATGCATGTCTAAGTACACACGAATTAATAGTGAAACCGCAAAAGGCTCATTATATCAGTTATGGTTCCTTAGATCGTTAACAGTTACTTGGATAACTGTGGTAATTCTAGAGCTAATACATGCAATTAAAACACGGACCTTCTGGAACGTGTGCTTTTATTAGGCTAAAACCAAGCGATCGCAAGATCGTTACACTGGTTGAACTCTAGATAACATGCAGATCGTATGGTCTCGTACCGACGACAGATCTTTCAAATGTCTGCCCTATCAACTTTTGATGGTAGTATCTAGGACTACCATGGTTGCAACGGGTAACGGGGAATCAGGGTTCGATTCCGGAGAGGGAGCCTGAGAAACGGCTACCACATCTAAGGAAGGCAGCAGGCGCGTAAATTACCCACTCCCAGCTCGGGGAGGTAGTGACGAAAAATAACAATACAGGACTCATATCCGAGGCCCTGTAATTGGAATGAGTACACTTTAAATCCTTTAACAAGGACCTATTGGAGGGCAAGTCTGGTGCCAGCAGCCGCGGTAATTCCAGCTCCAATAGCGTATATTAAAGTTGTTGCGGTTAAAACGTTCGTAGTTGAACTTGTGCTTCATACGGGTAGTGCAACTTACAATTGTAGTTAGTACTATACCTTTATGTATGTAAGCGTATTACCGGTGGAGTTCTTATATATAATTAGGTACTTGTATTTTTTTGTATATTCCTCCTATTTAAAAACCTGCATTAGTGCTCTTCATCGAGTGTTATTGTGGGCCGGTACAATTACTTTGAACAAATTAGAGTGCTTAAAGCAGGCTTCAAATGCCTGAATATTCTGTGCATGGGATAATGAAATAAGACCTCTGTTCTGCTTTCATTGGTTTTCAGATCAAGAGGTAATGATTAATAGAAGCAGTTTGGGGGCATTAGTATTACGACGCGAGAGGTGAAATTCTTGGACCGTCGTAAGACTAACTTAAGCGAAAGCATTTGCCAAAGATGTTTTCATTAATCAAGAACGAAAGTTAGAGGTTCGAAGGCGATCAGATACCGCCCTAGTTCTAACCATAAACGATGCCAGCTAGCAATTGGGTGTAGCTACTTTTATGGCTCTCTCAGTCGCTTCCCGGGAAACCAAAGCTTTTGGGCTCCGGGGGAAGTATGGTTGCAAAGCTGAAACTTAAAGGAATTGACGGAAGGGCACCACCAGGAGTGGAGCCTGCGGCTTAATTTGACTCAACACGGGAAAACTTACCAGGTCCGAACATAAGTGTGTAAGACAGATTGATAGCTCTTTCTCGAATCTATGGGTGGTGGTGCATGGCCGTTCTTAGTTCGTGGAGTGATTTGTCTGGTTAATTCCGATAACGAACGAGACTCAAATATATTAAATAGATATCTTCAGGATTATGGTGTTGAAGCTTATATAGCCTTCATTCGTGGTGGCAGTAAAATGTTTATTGTGTTTGAATGTGTTTATATAAGTGGAGCCGTACCTGTTGGTTTGTCCCATTATAAGGACACTAGCTTCTTAAATGGACAAATTGCGTCTAGCAATAATGAGATTGAGCAATAACAGGTCTGTGATGCCCTTAGATGTCCTGGGCTGCACGCGCGCTACAATGAAAGTATCAACGTGTATTTCCTAGACCGAGAGGTCCGGGTAAACCGCTGAACCACTTTCATGCTTGGGATTGTGAACTGAAACTGTTCACATGAACTTGGAATTCCCAGTAAGTGTGAGTCATTAACTCGCATTGATTACGTCCCTGCCCTTTGTACACACCGCCCGTCGCTACTACCGATTGAATTATTTAGTGAGGTCTCCGGACGTGATCACTGTGACGCCTTGTGTGTTGCGGTTGTTTCGCAAAAGTTGACCGAACTTGATTATTTAGAGGAAGTAAAAGTCGTAACAAGGTTTCCGTAGGTGAACCTGCGGAAGGATCATTATTGTTTTAAATGTATCCAACCGTTAATAAATTAAATTTGTGTATTTCTTTTAATGTATTTTATGCATTGGAGATTTATAAAATTTAATAAATACAATTCAATAATTTTTTATTCCACTCAATCGTATGAAATACGATAACGCATTATATAACATTAAAATTTGTTACAAATTGTGTCTGTCATGTATCCATTGTATATTGTGTTATTAGTGTTTTGTATGTATTGGATGGAATATTACATGCGTGTATATGTACCATAGTATACATGCGTTGCACAAATGTATTGTTCATATTCCAGTGAGCATACATTGTATAAACGCAACAACCTAAAATAAACAATGTTGTACCTGTTTTCAGGTTAATGCTTTACATAGTTGATTATAATAAAAAGTTTTAGTTATTTGATTTATTTGTCATGTTTCCTTATTATCATCGATTTTGTAAAACTAAGACATTTCGCAACATTTATTTAGGTATAAAAAACGATTTATTGAAGGAATTGATATATGCCAGTAAAATGGTGTATTTTTAATTTCTTTCAATAAATGTACTATTGACGTAATGAAATAAAACAAAAAAATTTATATCACTCTAAGCGGTGGATCACTCGGCTCATGGGTCGATGAAGAACGCAGCAAACTGTGCGTCATCGTGTGAACTGCAGGACACATGAACATCGACATTTTGAACGCATATCGCAGTCCATGCTGTTATGTACTTTAATTAATTTTAGGGTGCTGCTTGGACTACATATGGTTGAGGGTTGTAAGACTATGCTAAATTAGTTGTTTAATTTTTTTCGGAATTTTAAGCACATGGTGTATTATTGGATAATATAAGTGATAATGTAAAAGTTTTCACTTAATATATTCATAATATTAATTATTAAATGGAAATACTATATACCTCTCTGTAGCGTGAGAAAATTGAAGAATTATATATGTTCTTTATTCGTTTCAAATAATACTGAGGAATGTTTAGCATAAAATATATGATTTTATAAACTAGAATTGCCTCTTATTTATGAACATGAAATGAAGAATAAGTTGTAAATATTATTGACCTTCAAAATTAAAACTAGTATCTTTCATGTCGTTTATATAAATATCGTGTTTATATGAACTTATGTTATATGATTATACAACCTCAACTCATATGGGACTACCCCCTGAATTTAAGCATATTAATTAGGGGAGGAAAAGAAACTAACAAGGATTTTCTTAGTAGCGGCGAGCGAAAAGAAATCAGTTCAGCACTAAGTCACTTTGTCTTTATGGCAAATGTGAGATGCAGTGTATGGAACGTCAATATTCTAATATGAGAAATTAACGATTTAAGTCCTTCTTAAATGAGGCCATTTACCCATAGAGGGTGCCAGGCCCGTATAACGTTAATGATTATTAGATGATGTTTCCGAAGAGTCGTGTTGCTTGATAGTGCAGCACTAAGTGGGTGGTAAACTCCATCTAAAACTAAATATAACCATGAGACCGATAGTAAACAAGTACCGTGAGGGAAAGTTGAAAAGAACTCTGAATAGAGAGTTAAATAGTACGTGAAACTGCTTAGAGGTTAAGCCCGATGAACCTGAATATCCATTATGGAAAATTCATCATTAGAATTGTAGTATTTTATAAATATTATAATGATAGTGTGCATTTTTTCCATATAAGGACATTGTAATCTATTAGCATGACTGGAATTTATCAAACAATTTTGATAAGAGTTTATTTAAATTAAAGTGCTTGCATTTTAACACAAAATAAATTTCAAAAATTTGATAAAGTGCTGATAGATTTATATGAGTACAGTGCGTTAATTCTTTCGAATTATATAATGGCATGATTATCATTGATTTTTGTGTTTATTATAAGCATTTGTATGATTAACAATGCGAAAGATTCAGGATACCTTCGGGACCCGTCTTGAAACACGGACCAAGGAGTCTAACATATGTGCAAGTTATTGGGATATAAACCTAATAGCGTAATTAACTTGACTATTAATGGGATTAGTTTTTTAACTATTTATAGTTAATTAACACAATCCCGGGGCGTTCTATATAGTTATGTATAATAATATTTATATTATTTATGCCTCTAACTGGAACGTACCTTGAGCATATATGCTGTGACCCGAAAGATGGTGAACTATACTTGATCAGGTTGAAGTCAGGGGAAACCCTGATGGAAGACCGAAACAGTTCTGACGTGCAAATCGATTGTCAGAATTGAGTATAGGGGCGAAAGACCAATCGAACCATCTAGTAGCTGGTTCCTTCCGAAGTTTCCCTCAGGATAGCTGGTGCATTTAACTGTTGTATAAAATAATCTTATCTGGTAAAGCGAATGATTAGAGGCCTTAGGGTCGAAACGATCTTAACCTATTCTCAAACTTTAAATGGGTAAGAACCTTAACTTTCTTGATATGAAGTTTAAGGTTATGATATAATGTGCCCAGTGGGCCACTTTTGGTAAGCAGAACTGGCGCTGTGGGATGAACCAAACGTAATGTTACGGTGCCCAAATTAACAACTCATTCAGAAACCATGAAAGGCGTTGGTTGCTTAAAACAGCAGGACGGTGATCATGGAAGTCGAAATCCGCTAAGGAGTGTGTAACAACTCACCTGCCGAAGCAACTAGCCCTTAAAATGGATGGCGCTTAAGTTGTATACCTATACATTACCGCTAAAGTAGATGATTTATATTACTTGTAATATAAATTTTGAAACTTTAGTGAGTAGGAAGGTACAATGGTGTGCTTAGAAGTGTTTGGCGTAAGCCTGCATGGAGCCGTCATTGGTACAGATCTTGGTGGTAGTAGCAAATAATCGAATGAGACCTTGGAGGACTGAAGTGGAGAAGGGTTTCGTGTGAACAGTGGTTGATCACGAGTTAGTCGGTCCTAAGTTCAAGGCGAAAGCCGAAAATTTTCAAGTATAAAAGTAAATTTATTTAATATTTGTCATATTTAAAATCTTGAATAATTTTGAACGAAAGGGAATACGGTTCCAATTCCGTAACCTGTTGAGTATCCGTTTGTTATTAAATATGGGCCTCGTGCTCATCCTGGCAACAGGAACGACCATAAAGAAGCCGTCGAGAGGTATCGGAAGAGTTTTCTTTTCTGTTTTATAGCCGTACTACCATGGAAGTCTTTCGCAGAGAGATATGGTAGATGGGCTAGAAGAGCATGACATATACTGTTGTGTCGATATTTTCTCCTCGGACCTTGAAAATTTATGGTGGGGACACGCAAACTTCTCAACAGGCCGTACCAATATCCGCAGCTGGTCTCCAAGGTGAAGAGTCTCTAGTCGATAGAATAATGTAGGTAAGGGAAGTCGGCAAATTAGATCCGTAACTTCGGGATAAGGATTGGCTCTGAAGATTGAGATAGTCGGGCTTGATTGGGAAACAATAACATGGTTTATGTGCTCGTTCTGGGTAAATAGAGTTTCTATCATTTATGGTAGTTTCTTGTTCCCCGGATAGTTTAGTTACGTAGCCAATTGTGGAACTTTCTTGCTAAAATTTTAAAGAATACTAACTGGGCAACCAGTTAGTTCTTTTCAATTAGAACGATTATCAATTAACAATCAATTCAGAACTGGCACGGACTTGGGGAATCCGACTGTCTAATTAAAACAAAGCATTGTGATGGCCCTAGCGGGTGTTGACACAATGTGATTTCTGCCCAGTGCTCTGAATGTCAAAGTGAAGAAATTCAAGTAAGCGCGGGTCAACGGCGGGAGTAACTATGACTCTCTTAAGGTAGCCAAATGCCTCGTCATCTAATTAGTGACGCGCATGAATGGATTAACGAGATTCCTACTGTCCCTATCTACTATCTAGCGAAACCACAGCCAAGGGAACGGGCTTGGAATAATTAGCGGGGAAAGAAGACCCTTTTGAGCTTGACTCTAATCTGGCAGTGTAAGGAGACATAAGAGGTGTAGAATAAGTGGGAGATATTAGATTTCGGTTTAGTATCGACAATGAAATACCACTACTCTTATTGTTTCCTTACTTACTTGATTAAATGGAACGTGTATCATTTCCTAGCCATTATACGGATATATTTACTATATCTTATGGTATTGGGTTTTGATGCAAGCTTCTTGATCAAAGTATCACGAGTTTGTTATATAATCGCAAACAAATTCATTAATGAGAGAGTGCATTTATGTGTTCTTGAATTAAAAATTTGGTATAACTCCAATTACTCAGGTATGATCCAATTCAAGGACATTGCCAGGTAGGGAGTTTGACTGGGGCGGTACATCTCTCAAATAATAACGGAGGTGTCCCAAGGCCAGCTCAGTGCGGACAGAAACCACACATAGAGCAAAAGGGCAAATGCTGACTTGATCTCGGTGTTCAGTACACACAGGGACAGCAAAAGCTCGGCCTATCGATCCTTTTGGTTTAAAGAGTTTTTAACAAGAGGTGTCAGAAAAGTTACCATAGGGATAACTGGCTTGTGGCGGCCAAGCGTTCATAGCGACGTCGCTTTTTGATCCTTCGATGTCGGCTCTTCCTATCATTGTGAAGCAAAATTCACCAAGCGTTGGATTGTTCACCCATGCAAGGGAACGTGAGCTGGGTTTAGACCGTCGTGAGACAGGTTAGTTTTACCCTACTAATGACAAAACGTTGTTGCGACAGCATTCCTGCGTAGTACGAGAGGAACCGCAGGTACGGACCAATGGCACAATACTTGTTCGAGCGAACAGTGGTATGACGCTACGTCCGTTGGATTATGCCTGAACGCCTCTAAGGTCGTATCCGTGCTGGACTGCAATGATAAATAAGGGGCAATTTGCATTGTATGGCTTCTAAACCATTAAAAGTTTATTATTCATTTAATAGGCGACGATGGATGTGATGCCAATGTTACATATAACATAGTAAATTGGGAGGATCTTCGATCACCTGGTGCCGCGCTAGTTATATATTGAAACATTATTTAATACAATGACAAAGCCTTGAATCAATTGTAAACGACTTTTATAACAGGCAAGGTGTTGTAAGTGGTTGAGCAGCTGCCATACTGCGATCCACTGAAGCTTATCCTTTGCTTGACGATTCGATGAATATAAAAAAATTATGTTCATACGTGCGTATGCATGCTAGTTTACTAGCATTTATACGTATTTATATTACGAAAAGAGTTGTATATATGATGTGTGTTTAATTTAACATTGCGTTATAATAAAAGTAAATTAAATTTTGGCATGTTGTATGTATACAGTTTTCGTAAGGCATAAAACATAAAGTTTTTATTTGCATATATGGTGCAGGCGTGTGTAGTCGGCATTTGTTGTGTGAAATAGAAATGCAAAATATGGAATGGATCAATCCTGTGAAGTTCTATTAAATAAAAATCTAATATTTGGTGGTAATAGTAGCAAAATAAAAAATTGTCACCATTTATTGTTGGCGAGAAAAATAAGTACTTATATATACTTGATATACTTAAATAATTATCTTTGGTAGCAAAATGAATCGTCATCGTTTAAGTGGCGAAAGATAAATATAATGATAATACTTAAATATTTGTCTGTGGTAGCCAAACAAATCGCCATCGTGTTAGTGGCGGAGCAAAAATATGATATATATAAAATACATATTTAGCTTTGGTAGCAAAATGAAACGTCATCTATTAGTGGCGAAAGATAAATATAATGATAATATTTAAATATTTGTCTCTGGTAGCCAAACAAATCGCCATCGTGTTAGTGGCGGAGCAAAAATATGATATATATAAAATACATATTTAGCTTTGGTAGCAAAATAAAACGTCATCTATTAGTGGCGAAAGATAAATATAATGATAATACTTAAATATTTGTCTCTGGTAGCCAAACAAATCGCCATCGTGTTAGTGGCGGAGCAAAAATATGAAATATATAAAATACATATTTAGCTTTGGTAGCAAAATGAAACGTCATCTATTAGTGGCGAAAGATAAATATAATGATAATACTTAAATATTTGTCTCTGGTAGCCAAACAAATCGCCATCGTGTTAGTGGCGGAGCAAAAATATGATCTATATAAAATACAGATTTAGCCTTGTTAGCCTTATGTTAAATTCGTTGAAGTTAAAAAAAAAATTTTTTTTTGTACTCGTGTGTATCTCGGTTTAAAATATGGCGGTATGTTAAATTAGTTGAATTTAAAAAAAAATTTTTTTTTTTGTACTCGTGTGTATTTCGGTTTAACGAAATCTAGCAGTAGTACGATATGCGGTTGAAATAACGAAAAAATCGAAAAGTTTAAAAATTGCTGTTTTTTCAAAAGAGCTAATAAATATATGAATGTATAAGTGATTTAATCAGTTTATTGAAATAATGCGGTGCATAAAGCATGTTTAAACTTAGAAAACATTTTAAGGTTTAATGGTGTGATATTCGGTTTATTGCACTGTAGCGGTACGATATGAGGTAAAGTTTAAGAAAATTAAAATGTTAAACTGTTTTGTTGTAATTGTATTCGAATCGGTTTATTAAAATATGGCGGTATGTTAAATTAGTTGAAGTTAAAAAAAAAATTTTTTTTTTGTACTCTTGTGTATTTCGGTTTAACGAAATCTCGCAGTAGTACGATATGCGGTTGAAATAACGAAAAAATCGAAAAGTTTAAAAATTGCTGTTTTTTCAAAAGAGCTAATAAATATATGAATATATAAGTGATTTAATCAGTTTATTGAAATAATGCGGTGCATAAAGCATGTTTAAACTTAGAAAACATTTTTAGGTTTAATGGTGCGATATTCATTCGGTTTATTGCACTATAGCGGTACGGTATGAGGTAAAGTTTAAGAAAATTAAAATGTTAAACTGTTTTGTTGTAATTGTATTCGAATCGGTTTATTAAAATATGGCGGTATGTTAAATTAGTTGAATTTAAAAAAAAAATTTTTTTTTTGTACTCGTGTGTATTTCGGTTTAACGAAATCTAGCAGTAGTACGATATGCGGTTGAAATAACGAAAAAATCGAAAAGTTTAAAAATTGCTGTTTTTTCAAAAGAGCTAATAAATATATGAATGTATAAGTGATTTAATCAGTTTATTGAAATAATGCGGTGCATAAAGCATGTTTAAACTTAGAAAACATTTTAAGGTTTAATGGTGTGATATTCGGTTTATTGCACTGTAGCGGTACGATATGAGGTAAAGTTTAAGAAAATTAAAATGTTAAACTGTTTTGTTGTAATTGTATTCGAATCGGTTTATTAAAATATGGCGGTATGTTAAATTAGTTGAAGTTAAAAAAAAAATTTTTTTTTTGTACTCGTGTGTATTTCGGTTTAACGAAATCTCGCAGTAGTACGATATGCGGTTGAAATAACGAAAAAATCGAAAAGTTTAAAAATTGCTGTTTTTTCAAAAGAGCTAATAAATATATGAATATATAAGTGATTTAATCAGTTTATTGAAATAATGCGGTGCATAAAGCATGTTTAAACTTAGAAAACATTTTTAGGTTTAATGGTGCGATATTCATTCGGTTTATTGCACTATAGCGGTACGGTATGAGGTAAAGTTTAAGAAAATTAAAATGTTAAACTGTTTTGTTGTAATTGTATTCGAATCGGTTTATTAAAATATGGCGGTATGTTAAATTAGTTGAAGTTAAAAAAAAAAAATTTTTTTGTACTCGTGTGTATTTCGGTTTAACGAAATCTAGCAGTAGTACGATATGCGGTTGAAATAACGAAAAAATCGAAAAGTTTAAAAATTGCTGTTTTTTCAAAAGAGCTAATAAATATATGAATGTATAAGTGATTTAATCAGTTTATTGAAATAATGCGGTGCATAAAGCATGTTTAAACATAGAAAACATTTTTAGGTTTAATGGTGCGATATTCGGTTTATTGCACTATAGCGGTACGGTATGAGGTAAAGTTTAAGAAAATTAAAATGTTAAACTGTTTTGTTGTGATTGTATTCGAATCGGTTTATTAAAATATGGCGGTATGTTAAATTAGTTGAAGTTAAAAAAAAAAATTTTTTTGTACTCGTGTGTATTTCGGTTTAACGAAATCTAGCAGTAGTACGATATGCGGTTGAAATAACGAAAAAATCGAAAAGTTTAAAAATTGCTGTTTTTTCAAAAGAGCTAATAAATATATGAATATATAAGTGATTTAATCAGTTTATTGAAATAATGCGGTGCATAAAGCATGTTTAAACTTAGAAAACATTTTTAGGTTTAATGGTGCGATATTCATTCGGTTTATTGCACTATAGCGGTACGGTATGAGGTAAAGTTTAAGAAAATTAAAATGTTAAACTGTTTTGTTGTGATTGTATTCGAATCGGTTTATTAAAATATGGCGGTATGTTAAATTAGTTGAAGTTAAAAAAAAAAATTTTTTTGTACTCGTGTGTATTTCGGTTTAACGAAATCTAGCAGTAGTACGATATGCGGTTGAAATAACGAAAAAATCGAAAAGTTTAAAAATTGCTGTTTTTTCAAAAGAGCTAATAAATATATGAATGTATAAGTGATTTAATCAGTTTATTGAAATAATGCGGTGCATAAAGCATGTTTAAACTTAGAAAACATTTTAAGGTTTAATGGTACGATATTCATTCGGTTTATTGCACTATAGCGGTACGGTATGAGGTAAAGTTTAAGAAAATTAAAATGTTAAACTGTTTTGTTGTAATTGTATTCGAATCGGTTTATTAAAATATGGCGGTATGTTAAATTAGTTGAAGTTAAAAAAAAAATTTTTTTTTTTGTACTCTCGTGTATTTCGGTTTAACGAAATCTAGCAGTAGTACGATATGCGGTTGAAATAACGAAAAAATCGAAAAGTTTAAAAATTGCTGTTTTTTCAAAAGAGCTAATAAATATATGAATGTATAAGTGATTTAATCAGTTTATTGAAATAATGCGGTGCATAAAGCATGTTTAAACTTAGACAACATTTTAAGGTTTAATGGTGTGATATTCGGTTTATTGCACTGTAGCGGTACGATATGAGGTAAAGTTTAAGAAAATTAAAATGTTAAACTGTTTTGTTGTGATTGTATTCGAATCGGTTTATTAAAATATGGCGGTATGTTAAATTAGTTGAAGTTAAAAAAAAAATTTTTTTTTGTACTCGTGTGTATTTCGGTTTAACGAAATCTAGCAGTAGTACGATATGCGGTTGAAATAACGAAAAAATCGAAAAGTTTAAAAATTGCTGTTTTTTCAAAAGAGCTCATAAATATATGAATGTATAAGTGATTTAATCAGTTTATTGAAATAATGCGGTGCATAAAGCATGTTTAAACTTAGAAAACATTTTAAGGTTTAGTGGTGTGTTTTTCGGGTTATTTACAATTGTACTGTATTTACTATATGAATAAAATAACAGTTTTGAGAATTTGTGTCACAAAACCTATATAGGGGTGGTGTCCCTCAAGACAAGTCATATGGAAAAAATTTCATATGTGAAATTCATATGACAGTGTCATGTTGTCGTGCCAGTATAGGCTATATATTGTGTATATAGCAAATATACTGGAGAATAATAGTGTGTTAATCATTTAATGCACTTAAGTGGTGTATTGTATGGATATACTTGACAAAGTGTAGCTATATGATATAAACCACTACACCGAAAATGTATGTAGTATGGGTATACATACAATAAAATATCCACTTTGAGAAGTTGTGGCACAAAACCTATATAGGGGTGGTGACCCTCAAGACAAGTCATATGGAAAAAATTTCATATGTGAAATTCATATGACAGTGTCATGTTGTCTTGCCAGTATAGGCTATATATTGTGTATATAGCAAATATACTGGAGTATAATAGTGTGTTAATCATTTAATGCACTTAAGTGGTGTATTGTATGGATATACTTGACAAAGTGTAGCTATATGATATAAACCACTACACCGAAAATGTATGTAGTATGGGTATACATACAATAAAATATCCACTTTGAGAAGTTGTGGCACAAAACCTATATAGGGGTGGTGACCCTCAAGACAAGTCATATGGAAAAAATTTCATATGTGAAATTCATATGACAGTGTCATGTTGTCTTGCCAGTATAGGCTATATATTGTGTATATAGCAAATATACTGGAGTATAATAGTGTGTTAATCATTTAATGCACTTAAGTGGTGTATTGTATGGATATACTTGACAAAGTGTAGCTATATGATATAAACCACTACACCGAAAATGTATGTAGTATGGGTATACATACAATAAAATATCCACTTTGAGAAGTTGTGGCACAAAACCTATATAGGGGTGGTGTCCCTCAAGACAAGTCATATGGAGAAAATTTCATATGTGAAATTCATATGACAGTGTCATGTTGTCTTGCCAGTATAGGCTATATATTGTGTATATAGCAAATATACTGGAGTATAATAGTGTGTTAATCATTTAATGCACTTAAGTGGTGTATTGTATGGATATACTTGACAAAGTGTAGCTATATGATATAAACCACTACACCGAAAATGTATGTAGTATGGGTATACATACAATAAAATATCCACTTTGAGAAGTTGTGGCACAAAACCTATATAGGGGTGGTGTCCCTCAAGACAAGTCATATGGAGAAAATTTCATATGTGAAATTCATATGACAGTGTCATGTTGTCTTGCCAGTATAGGCTATATATTGTGTATATAGCAAATATACTGGAGTATAGTAGTGTGTTAATCATTTAATGCACTTAAGTGGTGTATTGTATGGATATACTTGACAAAGTGTAGCTATATGATATAAACCACTATACCGAAAATGTATGTAGTATGGGTATACATACAATAAAATATCCACTTTGAGAAGTTGTGGCACAAAACCTATATAGGGGTGGTGTGTCTCAAGGCTGGCTAGTCATATGTGAAATATATGTGACAGTTATATGGATAAAATTTAATATGTGAATTTCATATGGCCCATGGGTGTATTGTGAAATTAATACAACTATATAAAAAGGTGAAAGTCAGTACTAAATAAAATAATAGCTTTCTAGAAAACGTGTCAAGAAACCTTATTGGTGGAGTGGTGTCGCGCAAGGCATGTTATATGATTGA
>JAWNOF010000027.1:0-10000 GCA_035046165.1 Drosophila rubida | reverse complement strand
TCTATATAGTTATGTATAATAATATTTATATTATTTATGCCTCTAACTGGAACGTACCTTGAGCATATATGCTGTGACCCGAAAGATGGTGAACTATACTTGATCAGGTTGAAGTCAGGGGAAACCCTGATGGAAGACCGAAACAGTTCTGACGTGCAAATCGATTGTCAGAATTGAGTATAGGGGCGAAAGACCAATCGAACCATCTAGTAGCTGGTTCCTTCCGAAGTTTCCCTCAGGATAGCTGGTGCATTTAACTGTTGTATAAAATAATCTTATCTGGTAAAGCGAATGATTAGAGGCCTTAGGGTCGAAACGATCTTAACCTATTCTCAAACTTTAAATGGGTAAGAACCTTAACTTTCTTGATATGAAGTTTAAGGTTATGATATAATGTGCCCAGTGGGCCACTTTTGGTAAGCAGAACTGGCGCTGTGGGATGAACCAAACGTAATGTTACGGTGCCCAAATTAACAACTCATTCAGAAACCATGAAAGGCGTTGGTTGCTTAAAACAGCAGGACGGTGATCATGGAAGTCGAAATCCGCTAAGGAGTGTGTAACAACTCACCTGCCGAAGCAACTAGCCCTTAAAATGGATGGCGCTTAAGTTGTATACCTATACATTACCGCTAAAGTAGATGATTTATATTACTTGTAATATAAATTTTGAAACTTTAGTGAGTAGGAAGGTACAATGGTGTGCTTAGAAGTGTTTGGCGTAAGCCTGCATGGAGCCGTCATTGGTACAGATCTTGGTGGTAGTAGCAAATAATCGAATGAGACCTTGGAGGACTGAAGTGGAGAAGGGTTTCGTGTGAACAGTGGTTGATCACGAGTTAGTCGGTCCTAAGTTCAAGGCGAAAGCCGAAAATTTTCAAGTATAAAAGTAAATTTATTTAATATTTGTCATATTTAAAATCTTGAATAATTTTGAACGAAAGGGAATACGGTTCCAATTCCGTAACCTGTTGAGTATCCGTTTGTTATTAAATATGGGCCTCGTGCTCATCCTGGCAACAGGAACGACCATAAAGAAGCCGTCGAGAGGTATCGGAAGAGTTTTCTTTTCTGTTTTATAGCCGTACTACCATGGAAGTCTTTCGCAGAGAGATATGGTAGATGGGCTAGAAGAGCATGACATATACTGTTGTGTCGATATTTTCTCCTCGGACCTTGAAAATTTATGGTGGGGACACGCAAACTTCTCAACAGGCCGTACCAATATCCGCAGCTGGTCTCCAAGGTGAAGAGTCTCTAGTCGATAGAATAATGTAGGTAAGGGAAGTCGGCAAATTAGATCCGTAACTTCGGGATAAGGATTGGCTCTGAAGATTGAGATAGTCGGGCTTGATTGGGAAACAATAACATGGTTTATGTGCTCGTTCTGGGTAAATAGAGTTTCTATCATTTATGGTAGTTTCTTGTTCCCCGGATAGTTTAGTTACGTAGCCAATTGTGGAACTTTCTTGCTAAAATTTTAAAGAATACTAACTGGGCAACCAGTTAGTTCTTTTCAATTAGAACGATTATCAATTAACAATCAATTCAGAACTGGCACGGACTTGGGGAATCCGACTGTCTAATTAAAACAAAGCATTGTGATGGCCCTAGCGGGTGTTGACACAATGTGATTTCTGCCCAGTGCTCTGAATGTCAAAGTGAAGAAATTCAAGTAAGCGCGGGTCAACGGCGGGAGTAACTATGACTCTCTTAAGGGGGAGTAGTTAACAAATAAAGCTATCAACTATTTGTCTGACAACCCTCGCACGCGCAACACCAAAATATCAAGCGTCAGCGTTATCACCGATTGTCGACGTTGTTGCTAAGAATCAGCATTGCCGCTGCAGCGGTCATCGACGGCAACCGGATGCCTCTGTTTATGTAAAAGCAGAGCATGGGCCGTTGTTGCAATTGTGCTGAGTCGGCTTGCCGGCTTTTACTTGGTGGCATGACATTGTACGCCAATAATATTTTTGTAGCTTAAGCTTAATGAATTTTTGTATCAGATTCAGTTTTGAATAAACGTTTGATTGCTGAGCCACAAGGCCAGTGATAGGAAGCGCAAGCCTCCCAACATAGTCTCCATTAATCTTCAGGACAACTGTCCCAGGACATCTCCACAGAAGAATAACATTAATTTGTATGTTAAATCAGCTGGAGGTATTCCACATACAATTGAGATACATAGCATTAGTTGGAAAGTTCCACACATAGTGGTGCTACACTACCACTAGCATTTCGCTGCTGGGATTGTTATATAAACCCCACATTAGTTCAAGGAACCCATCATGTATGGAATGTTAAATTGGCTGCAAACAGAGAACGCCCGCGTTTTGCAATCATTGCATTTACATTGAATGGAAATCTAATTACAAACAATCTATCCGTATGAGGATTTAAATATTAAATACAATGAGAACCGGTTTGCTGTCTTGTATAAAATGTATGTGAGATTTCAGGAGAGTTACTACAACCGGGAGGCTCGAGCTCTTCTATCTCCAACGGAATTCAAACAAAGGCTCTTATTGTTGTTGTGGATCTCTCATATCAGAATGAGTCGGGTAAATCAGGACCGATTGATGTTAAAATTTCCACCGAACTAACTACAGCTAGCGAGATGAATACAAAAGTATATTGCCTTCTCATTCATGATCGTCTAGTTGAATACACTCCTCTGAGTGGATTAGTTCAGCGTCTCGTCTAACAATCTAACACGAATTTCTTCATTCAAATTTGAAATTCATCAGAAGAAGACTTTCACGCATTTAAATTAAAAAAAAAAAAAAGGAAAAAATGTTCTCATCCATTGATAAAACCACTGATATAAACAACAAGACATTTCAACTCATAACGAAAATAAAAAATTTCATTACAATGTTTAAAGGGAAAATTTTTCCTGAGCACATTAAATATCTGGAGGAATCATTAAACTATTTCTATGCTAGAACAAATGATGGTCCACTTGTTTCAACTGTACATGGAGATCATTTCTCTTCATGTGCTTGGGCTCGTGAGGATGTGTACGATGGAGCTGATACATGTGCCTGCCACTTCTATACTGTACACTTAATCAAATCACTTAAAATCATGAAAATGTATCTAAATTTAGAACATCGTTTCTAATCAATGTGTATGAAATAAAAAATTATATTACAAGAAAATAAATATATTTATTATTTTGGTTGGGTAATGGGAAATGAACATTTGAATTTCAGCATGGCGGTATGAGTGTACGTATCGTTTCTGCACGTTCATTGGTGGGATGAACGACCGCTTTCGCCTCTAAACGATCGTCGGTGGTACGAGCACTCGTTTTCTTCCCATCCCTTTCGTTGTGTTGGACCGAGCGTCTTTCCAAAGAGCATGTTTTCCTCCTCTATTGGGCAATCGTTGCCTGCGCTATGAGCGTACGTATTCGTTTCCACCCCCGTCCTTTCGTTGCATTGGGTGTTCCGAGCGCATTTTCCCACTCCATCGATCGCTGCGCTATGAGCGTCCTATGAGCGTCCGTTTACACCTCCGTCCCTTTCGTTGTGTTAGGTATTCCAAGCACATTTTCCCACTCCATCGATCGCTTGTTCGTCAACGCTATTATCGCTTGCGCTATGAGCGTCCTATGAGCGTCCGTTATCGCTTGCGCTACGAGCGTCCTATGAGCGTCCGTTTACACCCCCGTCCCTTTCATTGCGTTGGGTGTTCTGAGCTCATTTTCCCACTCCATCGATCGCTTGTTCGTCAACGCTATTATCGCTTGCGCTATGAGCGTCCTATGAGCGTCCGTTATCGCTTACGCTACGAGCGTCCTATGAGCGTTCGTTTACACCCCCGTCCCTATCGTTGCGTTGGGTGTTCTGAGCGCCTTTTCCCACTCCATCGATCGCTTATTCGTCAGAGCTATTATCGCTTGCGCTATTAGCATTTGTTTACACCCCCGTCCCTTTCGTTGCGTTGTGTGTTCCGAGCGCCTTTTCCCACTCCATCGATCGCTTTTTCGTCAGCGCTATTATCAATTGCGCTATGAGCGTCATATGAGCGTCCGTTTACACCCCCGTCCCTTTGGTTGCGTTGGGTGTTCGGAGCGCATTTTCCCACTCTATCGATCGCTTGCTCACACCCCGCCTTTTTTCGACACTTGACACTTGTCCGTTACATCCGAGCGCCTTTTTCCACTCCATCGATCGCGGCACGTGCCCGTTGCGAGTACTTATCATAATCGTACCCCGACTCCGTTGGCGGATCGTTACCCCAATCAATCGTCACGAGCCCTCACACCACAAAACTATTGACGCTAATTAAATGCACTTTTTATTATCCTGATCCTTTATTGACAACTTGACAGCTAACATTTTTATTACCCCTTTTTCGACAGCTGACCGTAATTAATTTTAATTTATGACACCCATTAAGTGGCGTGAAAGTGAGATTTTCATACTACTTGTAAATGATGTATCCTCAATGGCCGGTTGAGAATAGAATTGATCATCATCATTATCATCATTCTCTTGCTTACTATTCAAGCTCCAATTTGATGACTTGTAATCATTACCCTTTAAGTTAGTTCTTCTTCTTTGACATATGTTGTGGTGTAGTTTCTATTTCAGCTTTAATATTTCTAAACTCTTTGGGTATCATGTGTTGTAATTGTTTGTTGTCATGAACGAGTTCATGTAAAGGTTCAGTAATAGGCTTGAATGTTTCCTCCAAACCAATTGTATTTAAACCTTTGAGTTGTTTAATCTCACAAAATTTTTTTTTAAAGCATTTCGACTTTTAGTCAGTTGAGTTAGAATATGTTCATTCATTGTATTCAAATTTGAAATTACAATACTTCACTGCTCTGGTTATGACACTCTCGTGTCAGATAGTCGACTGTGTAAGATATATATATGTCGGATCGTTATTAGTTTCTTAATAAAATGTTCTATGGCAATGAAGCGTGTTAGAAAGAAAAAGAGCTACCACGGCGAATTCGATTAATGTGTATCGAGAGCTGATGGATGATGAAATAGAAAAGGCGGCACGGCAGTTTTTGAGAAACGCTTGCAACATACTGACGTAAATTTAACACAATGTCACAGCCGAGGAAATGCACGACTCGCAATAACCATGCAGAGGAGTCCTTGATGGATTCCGGTAATAAGAATCCGACATATGTATATATATACTTTTTTTTAAATTATTATTTAAAATTCGATTTAAAGGCTTAAATTTAATTTTCCCAGATTCCCATTTCCCATTAAAAAGTAATATAGTTTAAATTATTAAATCAATATTTTATTCAATATATATATATATTCATCTATAAATTTATAAAGTGTCTTTCAAATCAATGTCAAAATTATATTCATCCCTTTTCGTAAGGATATACTGCTTATTTTTAAATTCTTTTAAAATATTATCGTCTATATCATCAAATCTTGATGGTAGATATACGTGATGATTGGATAGTTCAACCATCACGTTTGTACCAAACTTTCCCTTTACCTTTTTCGCTCCCACCACATCATAAGATGTGTTTAGTGGGAGCTCCTTAAATTTTAGCTTATGTTTAACACTTCGGGAATTGAAGGCTTCCATCACCGGGTCCTCTTCAATATCCTTAATCAATGCTTCGATATCCTCCCGTGTGATGCCAACGATGGGCATCTCCACTTCACCAAAATTAATTGGTGTGGAGGTGGTGGTAGTGGTGTTGCTGGTATTGTTGGTGGTTGGGTTGTTCATGATGCTGATGCTGGTGTGGATGCAGATGCTGGTGTGGATGCGAATGCTGGTGTGGATACTGGTGCTGATGGTGATGCTGGTGCTGGTACTGATGTTGCTGCTGGTGCTGGTGCTGTTGGCGAACTCGAGAGAGTTGGTGACCATCCTCCGCTATTTGGGACTATGTCGGCGATCGTCAAGTGTTGATGGACAAAGGGACACATAGTTTTCTCATTGTCAAGTGCAGTCCTTTAAAGAACACACACACTGGACGTAAAAAATATACCGCCTTTAGCAAAACGAATGGGCTTGCAACAAAAATTGTAAACACAAATGACCACAGTTTACAATCCCAAATTTTTGAAAACGTCGATAATTGTACTTGATGTTCTTTCCCAAATATCTTATTACTTCTAAAGGCGGTTGTAAATTTCCAAAACTATCAAAATAATAGCATTGTGATTCTCTCTTGTAATAAGCTACCCAATGTGTTCCTTTTGATGTCGAGTCTGCTAGGTTTATTATTCCACACTCAAGTTGTAATGGGAATTTGGGTAATTCATCCTTCATGAAAACCCCCCGAAAATTTGGAATATTTTTAATTGCAAACCTCATTATATCAAAGTTTGATAATGCTCTTTTGGGTAGCTCACTTATCAGTTTTTTGATTTTCGTTTATTTTTACTTAATGTTATACCAACCACGCCCCCAATGCAACCGTTTCCATTTTTTTGTTATGTCTCTTGTTCTCTTCAAGTTGTTGTTTGCCATTTTTGCATTGTTAATTGAGGCTAAGCTACCTACAGCACTAAGGGTTGTTTAAATTGGTACAAGTGGTATGAAACCACCTACTTTGGGTACAGTTATAACCCGTGGAATTACAATGTTTTTCTTACAACCCATCGAGTTAGAGACTGCTTTGCGCGCAACTTTGATTGCATTCAGTATATCAAGTGATTTATTCTTTTTCAATTCCTTGTTTGCGTTTTTTATTATTGTGGCAAGAGAGGTTTTCAATACTTTCTTTTTCCCCTGCTTTGCACCCATCCCAAATTTTTTCTTAGCCTTCATCATGCTTGTTACAAAATATGCTGCTGCTCTCTCTCTCCAAGATTCACTATCCCATGCTTTCACTTGATTCCAAGCCCTCTCTATCAAAGCTGAGTCAGCTTTATGACGTTCGTTCAAGTCCTTGCTTTGTGAATATGCAATATCGTGCTCCCTACAAGCCTCATCAATGCATTGATTCCGCGATCACCGCAAGACCACCACCCTATTTGATATCTGATTTTCGAGTGATTATATTATAGAAGTGTTTGCCCATTTTATAACGACTTCAATCAACCAACGTCATCCATTGAATGAAGTGCTTTAACCATTAACATGCGATTATTAAGACAAAAGAAAAGCATTGTAGTTAGAAACATTGAGGGTAGTGGCCATGGAAATGATAATAAACATCCTCGTCATAGTACTTTGTTGCCTAACACAATTAGAGGTTTGATTGTTGGACCGTCCAATTGTGGAAAAACCAATGGTATGCTTAGCCTTATAGAGAGTCCTAATGGACTTAAATTTGAAAATATTTATGTATTTTCAAAGAGTCTATATCAACTAAAATATGAGTATTTGGAAAAACTTATAAAACCAATCCGAGGAATGGGATATTTTACATTCTCTGCAAATGATTCAGTTTTAGCACCTCAAGAAAATAAAACTAATTTGATTATGATATTTGATGATGTTGCGTGTGAGAAGCAAGATAATATTCGAAACTATTTTTGCGTTGGTCGAAATAAGAATATTGACTCATTCTATTTATGTCAAACTTATACACATACGAGTATACGAAAACATTTAATACGTGATAATCCAAATTTTATTCTAAACATGATGATTTAAACATGATGATTTAAACATGCGGCATATCTATCGCGATCATGTGAACAGTGATATAGATTATGATTCGTTTATGGAAATTTCACGAAAATGTTGGGAGGATAAATTTAGATTTCTCTTTATTTTAAAATTGGACGATATGGAAAAGGATTCGATCAATTCATTGTGCTCTAATTAACAATCATTTAAGTGCAATGGAATGAGTGATGATAAAACAATCGATCCAGGCTTCAAAATGTTAACATCATTAACAATTGCATTAAATGGAAACAGATCTGTTATAACGGAAAACTTTTTCGCACAAATTAAACTAAAACGGAATTATGAGTGTGCTCTCATTGAACAACCTATTTCATATTGGAGATAAAGTCATAGAAATTCCTGTGAGCTCATATGAACTTGATGAGATTACAAAATATATTCTCGACAAACTGAAGGAGTATGATCTAAATGATGCAGTGAAAATTGAAAGCAACAACAACACTCTGCAAGTTCAAATTTACACTAGAAATGAAACAATATTTGTATGTGTTGCCGTGTGAGAGTTTTCTCCACATTGAAGGAACACTTTGCAAAATTACTGACGTTAATACAGGAGCAAGTAGCAGGAGTGAAGTTAATGGTTTGCTCAAAAATAATTGCATGGCCAATTTTCTGGATGAAATAAGATATGAGTTGAATGGATGTGAGCTGGACAGAACACGGTTTACCGGTATTACATCAACGCTCAAGAACTTTCTCTCTGTGGGTCAAAAGGACGGAGTAGTTTATCGCAATGCTGGGTGGAGTGGTGGAGAGAATATCCCTTCGGGAGGATATTTTAGTTTCTCTGTACCACAAAAAATGCTAATGGGATTTGCTGAGGACTATAAGAAAGTCATTATACCATGTAGCTATAGGTACAAAGGTATATTAAGTTTGTTTAAATGTATGCAACAAGTTGAAGGAGACATCGCAGACCAAATGTTGTTACAACCAAAATGTTCACAATCGAAAATAAAATCAATTTAGCCATTTACATCTGTCTGTCCGTCCGTCCGTCTGTCCGTATGAACACCTAGATCTCAGAGATGGTAAGAGCTAGAGTAACCAAACTTTGGATTTAGGTGTATTGTGTCGCTACGCAGATTAAGTTTATGTTTTTAGAAAGTTACTTTAAAGTGCAGTTTGTAGATATATATGAACAGAAATCCAAAAGATGGTTTAAATCGGATAATAACTAGCTTTGTTATAAACAAAAGAAGCGTATTCGTACGCATGCATACTCACATACAGGTTTGCTTATATGTGTGTGTGTGCATGCGTATTTCAACGAAAGAGCTGAACTGCTGCTTTTCCAATTAAATGATATGAATGTCATTTGATGTGATATCTTTTTTTAGTATTCGCTGGGTTTCATGTATTATTATTTTAATTATAAGTAAATTTAGGCGATTACAATTTTACATATGTTTGTTCTAAATTTCATTTTGTCAAATGGTACATGGCAGATTACAGTCAGGCTAGCACGGCTGTAGCCGTTCTCACTTGTTTTTTTTTCACTTGGGTGTATTAATCTAAACAATAAAATTTTTCTTATAGTTTATTCACTGAATTCACGAATGGGAAAATTTACTTTAAGTATTTCGATATATTTTTAAATTGTGTAAATATTCTATATTTATATCTTAAGTTGTGTTTTTCTTCGTGTTGTTAGTTGTTATTGGCTTATTTTCTAAATTTTTGCTTGTTTTAGTTTGTTGAAATCTTAAATCACTATGAAAACCTCACTTTCACGCCACTTAATGGGTGTCATAAATTAAAATTAATTACGGTCAGCTGTCAAAAAGGGCTAATAAAAATGTTAGCTGTCAAGTTGTCAATAAAGGATCAGGATAATAAAAAGTGCATTTAATTAGCGTCAATAGTTTTGTGGTGTGAGGGCTCGTGACGATTGATTGGGGTAACGATCCGCCAACGGAGTCGGGGTACGATTATGATAAGTACTCGCAACGGGCACGTGCCGCGATCGATGGAGTGGGAAAAGGCGCTCGGATGCAACGGGCAAGTGTCAAGTGTCGAAAAAGGCGGGGTGTGAGCAAGCGATCGACGGAGTGGGAAAATGCGCTCCGAACACCCAACGCAACGAAAGGGACGGGGGTGTAAACGGACGCTCATAGCGCAAGTGCTAAAGGCGCTCGGAACACCCAACGCAACGAAAGGGACGCGGGTGTAAACGGACACTCATAGGACGCTCGTAGCGCAAGCGATAACGGACGCTCATAGGACGCACGCTCATAACGCAACCAATCATAACGCTGACGAACAAGCAATCGATGGAGTGAGAAAGTGAAAGGGACGGAGGCGTAAACGGACGCTCATAGCGCAGGCGATCATAGCGTACGCATCGATGGAG
>JAWNOF010000026.1:0-78155 GCA_035046165.1 Drosophila rubida | reverse complement strand
TGTGAGGTTTTCATACTACTCAGCCGCGCCGCTGCCGGCTAAACTGGCAGCGCAGTGCGCGCTGAACTTATGTACTTAGGGTAAGAGAACATTCTGACTTAAAATAAAAGATAATTATAAAACCAACGCTCAAACGGCACTGACGTGCTAGTCTAATAATTTCCAAACATATAACTTGGAACCTTGCAACCTACTACACCAGACCTGATCTGTTTACCAGACCTGGTCTATGTAACCAGGTCCGATTACCAGTCTACAATCTAACACGAGAGATTCATAACCAGATCAGTGAAGTATTGAATTCAAATTTGAATACAACGAATCAAAATATTCTAGCTCAACTGACTAAAAGTCGAAATGCTTTAAAAAAAAAGTTTTGTGAGATTAAACAACACAGAGTTTCAAATACCATTGGATTGGAAGAAATATGCAAGCCTATAACGTAACCTTTCCATGAACTTTTAATGACAACCAACAATTACAGCACATGATGCCGAAAGAGTATAGAAATGATAAAGCTGAAATGGACACTGATGTTAATACACCACAGCATATAAAAAAGAAGATAAACTGTTATTATAGAATACTGATAATCAAAACACAAAACTTAAAAATGGTGGTTATATGTTAAAATAAAACATTAATAAATTGGGTGTTCAGCAAAATAGTAACACAAAAAAGACATTGTCATGGGAGACTGGTTAATAAAATCCAAATAATGTGTTGTTCTTTTTTGATATTATCAATGAAGAGTAACAAATATAGTCGCGATATATAATAATTAAATTCGAATAAGAATACAAGAATAAAAAAAATTAGTTTAATAATAATTCTAAAGCCCCTTTTAAAACGTGAAAATATTACAAAAATATTCTGATTTAATAATGGCAAGACAAACAACATATAAAGACCTAAATAAATGTAATTTTAAAATTACACTAATTAAATCAAATAGGGCAACGATTGAACTTTCACAACATTGAAATGTCTCACGAAATTGCCGAGGAGAGAGCGCACTAATATGCGCGAAAGCACAACGTGTTCATCATTCCGCAGCCGACATACGACTGAACTGATTTCGAATTGTGCAGCTGTGCGCCGCCGGTTTTCTTGTCCAATCACTTTTATTCACTTCTGTGGTTGTGTTTTTTGCTCATTTTTTCGCGACCGAATGGTATTTAGTTACCCCGTGGTAATATGCATTATTATTTTATAATCAACTCTTAGTGAATTTTTACCCGTTGCACTCAGTCGGAATGTAAACACATATTTTATTATTTTTTTCTATGTTATGTGATGTCCAATTAAATAACAACCCTTATGTCAAACATTAATCCTGCTCAAATTTCTTCTCGTGTCCGTCTGGCTTATCACGTGTTTTTATGGTCTTGTCGGATAAGAATTTTTGAATGCGTTGGGTGATAAATTGGTCAGCTCTAGATACAAATTTATTTATTTCGTTTTCATATGAGTTCTTAAATAGTCTTCTAAATCTGGCTATTTAACAAATTTATAACGATATTAGACCACTTAAAACTAAATGCTCTAAGAATCTGCTAAGAAAAATAAACGACAATGGTTTTGAATGACAGATTTTTGTTATTCGCCATTCTTATCAACATTTATGATTGGTCAATAATTGCAATAATTTAGAGACAGATTTATATATTTTTTATCAGCTACTCTTGGGGTGGAAAAATATTATAACTTTTTGCCATCAGGAATGATATGTTATATTCTTGTTTAGGGCCAACAGCCGAAAAAAGATAGTCATTTAGGTCTGTCTGTTTATAGTCAGAAAGTTTATTACGATCGTACGGACTAAATTGCTTTAGTGGTCAATGTGACTATGTATGGTATTTAATGAAATTAAATGTTTATATAATAAGGCAATTTACATAATTCTGTCTTTCAGATAACACGCGATTCTATCATGTGTTATGCATGTACAACAATAATTCTGTTTAAAAAGTACGTTATACACTTTGCACTCTGCTAATCGTAGATAAATTAAGTCATTTGGTTTTGCAGTTGTGTTCAGCAATAGTTTGTGCTTGTTTCTTTTGTTCTCCCTTCCCGATTACAGTTTAACGGATTAGCTCTCTCAGCATCTCGCTCAGTGACACGAGCTCCATTAGGGCCGTTGTGTACTCTCACTGATGGTGTGTATTATTTGTTGGTGCTACTTTTGTTTTGATGTGCATACAGTGGTCATCTAGCTTACTATTTTCGAGTAAAATTAATATTTTAAATATGGAAATAATCAATCTTATATTGGGTATGTTGCATGTGACAGGGAATTTTGCCGGAATATTAATGCAATACAAGATTTATTTCAGCGATCAGAGAGTAAAAGCAGAGCCTATATATGTAAATTAGTTATTTTACTCCTTTGAAAGACCGTATTTGGCAATCAGAAAGTGGTGTGTCCCTTTCTCTATCAACACTTGACGATCGCCGACATGGTTGCAAATAGCGGTGGATGGGAAGAAAGTCGTTAGCACTGGTACTCTACTTGATGGATCAATAATGTGTGTGTGTGTGGATGTGTTTGTGTGTTTGTGTGTGTGTGTATGTTTCTGTGTGTGTGTGTGTATGTGTGTGTGTGTGTGTGTGTGTGTGTGTGCGTTTATGTGTGTGTGTGTGTGTGTGTGTGTGTGTGTGTGTGTATATGTGTATGTGTGTGTGTGTGTGTGTGTGTGTGGGTGGGTGTGTGTGTGTGCATGCAAACAAGTGTCGCTTAATGCATCCTAACATATACTGGTCTTACTGTGGTGTATCAAGTGCTTATTTTTACATTTCTATGTGATTCTTCATCACACTCCGCGATCTTTAAATTTCTCGATTTAACGTGAAAAAAATAAAAAAGTGCAAATTTTCAATTTTTAAAAATTTCAACTATATTACAATCACCACCATCAACACCAACACTATCAGTATCGCCACCACTCTGGCTCTGACTTTGACTCTGGTTACGATTGGGAGCAACTGGACGGAACTTTTTAAAACCAAAGCGGATGATTTAACATCCGAAATGAGTGAGTTAGCCATTTGGGCGGTCGGTGTTATCAAGGGCGGATCATATTTCGTCTGCACTGAGTATGTGCAGAGGGCACTTAGGTTTAGGGGCGCTGCGACAAAGTCGCTGCTTATGTATGCATTCTGTTGGCATAACAACAAAGTGTTGCGGCCTTATTTATATGTATGCATATACATATGTACGCATGCTACAGATCCTCTGAAGGGGTCCGAGCATTTCGAACTTTCACTAAAGCTAAAAAAGCGAAAAGCTCTTGTCAATGTGCGAAACAACGACATTTTCTGTTTCAAGTGGGCAATAATTTCAGCCCTGAAACCATTTACAAAACCTGATCGCTGCAGTAGTTATGAGGTAAATATTAATTTACCCATAATACAGCTTGACAACATCAACATCAAGGTGGATTTTACGGGACTGACATTCCCAATGGAAATTAAAAATATCAAAAATTTTTCTGAGCAAAACCATCATATCAGCATCAATGTATTTGGGTTTGATGAGGAGACCAAAGTGTATGGACCACTTTACTGTGCTTGTGTGGAGAAGGAGGTCCACATTAATCTAATGTTCATCGATGGACTGACTACAGGTGCTAACGGACACTTTGTATGGATAAACAAGTGAGAACGGCTACAGTCGAGCTAGCCCGACTGTGACATACACTGTACCCCCTTAAAAAAACAAAAAAAAAACATAATATCAATAGCAATAACAAGATTTACATTATTTATTTATTTCTTATATATAATTAAACATAAGCTTAAAACTATAGTGCCTACCTATCCTATGCTATCCTATTATACATCCCAAGCACTAACAGAAATTGCGTCGTGAAAACTAAAAACAGTCTCAAAAACCTTCGCGCTGGCATGGCCATTCGCGTCATTCGAAAACGCCCAGTCAATGTGTGTATTTGAATTAGTTGTGGGCGTTTTCCAATCTATAAGGGATCTAAATCCCTTTCTAACTAAGAAATTATAGGTTTCCCTAGCCTCAACAAGAGCACGCAGACACAAATTGAAATCTCCTAAAATTATACTACTATTGTTTAAAAAGCTAAACTCCAGAAATAAATTCTCAAATTCAGTTCTGAATCGGACTAAGGGATATCGCGGACTTTTATAAATTACTAAAATGCCTAGAGACTTATATTTTAAAACTGAATATTCTAATACCTCAGAACCATTTACATGTCGACCACTAAAACAATGACTAACATTCTGCAATAGTGAATCCCTTACGAAAACTAAAATTCCTCGTTTTGGTCGACGTGTACCAATTTCTGCCTGACAATCTAATCGAACTGCAATGCTAAAACCAGGAATTTCATACGATTCACTGGAATGGCTGGAAGTCTCAACAAAACATAAAATGGAAGCTTGCAGTTGAAGTTTATCGGACTGGACATCCCTAAGATGGCAATGGAGGCTTTGCACATTCTGGTAAATTACCTCAAGTTTTTGGCTATTTAATAAATAGTCAAAATGTGTATTTAATAATTTTATAGATCGTAAATTTTCTATTTGCTCCTGAACATCTATCGTGAGGCGGGAGGAAGGATGAAATTGCCCTATAATGAATAAGCCAGAGGCGCTTGTTGCTCTGCTACAAGCAACATATATAGCAGCTCGCTCCATTCGAGCAGAGGTATGGACTACTACCTTACTAAATGAAGCGCCCTGGCTTTTATGGATAGTTAATCCTTCTGCAGGAATAACTGGAAATTGTTTACGATCTATGTTTACATTTTCATTTCTTTTATATTGAAAGCTTCTTACGACTTTCGAAATTGGAGTCCAAGATGGATTGGCTAAGTTTCTACATATTGAACGAGCTACCACTCCTATACTATATTCTAGAAAATCGATCCACAAAACTGACGGTCGACTGCTGGTATCTAAATCGATCTGCTTAAGAACTCCTGTGGCTCCATTCATTATGCCATCTGCTGTATCTATGTTAACTGTAATCATATACTTCGCAGTCGTCTTTAAAATTAGAGAACTACTTAAACCCTGGGTTTCAGTAGTCTTGAAGCTTTGTACAAGTTCCAGAATTCTTGTTTTATTTGCCTCGCTAATACTATCTGCTCTAACCGAATCTTCTGCAGAAGATATAAATTGTTCTGTTGGTATAGAATTTAGTTTTAAAATATTGAACGAATTTGTAGCTGCGTTGGAACTAAATAGGTGAATAGCGTCATCGGGTACATCACTACCTACTACAACACGAGACCTCAATAATTCAACATCATCTGCATTCATATGGCCAGATGCCATATTATTCAAAGCTACTGCAAACGACTGATCTCCTCGCTGACGCATAATTTCAGTCAGTTCGAAATATCGGAAATGGTCCCAAATTGTTTTATACAACACGCTGTAGGGATCCCTGAAATTGGATTCGAAAATCCAACTATCACCTACAGCCTAGCGTCTAAATTTGCAAACATTTCCGCTCCTACCATTGAAATTTTAAGTCGGAACTTAAGGCTCTAATTGCCCCTGATTGATTAATTGGAAGACAAAAAAAACATGGAATGAAGGGTACAGCCTCCAATGCCAAATGCTGCCTTTCCAGTTGGTGCGGACAAAAGGACTTTAATGGTATTTGGATTGGACCCTGGCTTGCTATTATAATGTGTTGTAATAGCCTGATATATGACCGATATAAGTCGGCTTTTCCCTACTCCAGCGCCACCACCTACAAATTCGTGAAACACAGAATTGTTTTTAACACTATGTAGAACATGTGTTAAATACAATTTCTGTTTTAAATTAAGGGACCTAGTCAAATCTGCCAAATTTTCGGAAGATATTATAACCGGATGTTATTTTCGGACGACTCTGAATTTTCTGCGTTATTATCTAAATCTAAAATATTTATTTGGGAATTTATTTCTGGTAGTCCTAATATTCTAAACCTATCATCTGGTACTACCTCATTTTCTTCTCTTGCAGATTCTGCCTGGTTTAAATTATCTTCGTTGCCCTACTGAGGGCATTCTCTAATTCTACATCATTTAAAACATTAAATTTCCTACGATTACCTTCTATCATCTTCTGATTTTCTAAACAAAGCTCTTCGCAATTCCTATTTATTAATTCTACCTGTTCATCTCTCCACGGATAATACAGCATAACTACATTAAATCTTTACATTAAATCTTGTGTAACGTATTATCCGTGGACTAATTCGTTCCCTAACATATCCACTACCATTTCGAAGAGCATAAATTCTAGCTTCGGAGTTACCGAAGTTTTCATTTTCGCCGTCATCTTGTTGGCTATTTTGGCGAGACCTACTTAAACTTTTGAGAAAAGTATAAAAAGCTGCAAATTCAGCTAAACATAAATTATTAAGATCATCATGACGCTGAACATAATGATCTAATAAACCTACTTCAAATATATCTGTGGAATCTGCAGGTAAGCTTCTAAGCTTATCTTTTGACTTGAGCATTCTGACCCGTTTCTCAGGCAGGCCAGAATTTATAAAAACCTCAGCGTTGCTCGTCTCGGACAATGCCATTCCCAGACAACAATAAACTGCCTCTTGCGCGGAAATCTCTGATCCTGTTATGAAAGTATGCCTTATATGCTGCAACTTCTGTTTGATAGAGTAATTTCCCTGATGAACCTCTTTTATAGCTTCGCGCATGAGCTTTTAAATGCCCCTCTGAGACTTATTAATATAATTTATAACATAGCAGCAGCAGGCATATGCATCTAAAATAAACTGAATATCTATATTGGCTCTCTGAAGGGAAATTATAATTCTATTGTACGCGTTGACGCTGATGGCATCAAAACTCCTCTTTAAGAATATTTTTGGCTTCTTTAAAGCAGACCGAATTGCGTTTATGTATTCCTCAAAAGTGAGGTGCACCTGAGGGTGTGCTAGAAAATTGTCGAAATTATTAAGAGACTCTACAGCCTCGCTATTTATTGGGGCATTAAGAAAACTATTTATTTTTTCAAAATTTTTTTGGTGAACTTGGATATCAGGAAGATCTTCCGGAAGAGGAAACAAAATATTTGTCCTAGGCATCGGAGGATAAGGAATACCAAAACGGCAACTGTTACCTCTGTAGTAACATATTGATCTATAAAATCAATCACGGACTGGACTGAGTTTGGACTACTGAGGTCAACTTTGGGAGCATTCGTAAGCCAAAACATGCCGTGAACATGTGGCGAACCCCTCTGTCTCAACATAATGACTACCGAAAATACCTCCATCTTTTTTCATGAGCTTTCAGAGCTCTCTATACCTAAAATCAAAATACCTAGCACAAGTGACTGGATCTGATCTAATTAAGTGGGCCTTTCTACCAAAACTAAAATTTGACGCTTCTTCTTCGCTAACTTCTATTTTGTCTACTGTTTTGGACAGAATTACTAACAATTCTGTCCACCTAGTCTCAGCAGCTGACAGCGTGATAAAGAAAGTCGGAAGGCCGAATTGGCGTATCATGGCCATGACTTTCTTTTTCTCCGCTTCCCAATGTGCAGGAGACGAGCGAATTCCTTTCAAAACCCTATATCCCTCATCATGGCGAATAAAACTATCTATTTGTTCCTCATTTAATGCTACACTTGCTGTAATGTCCCGGGAGACGCTGTGCTGGAGGTATTATTCCTAATATTAATCATTTCAAGTTTTCTATAATTATAGAATAACTTGTCTATTCTGGAAGCTCTTCTATCAAATTTTCTAAGTTTTGATCTTACTATCGTTGTATAGCTAGCTGTAGATTTTCTCTTAATACCTCCGTATATGCAGGGGAATAACAACTCCTCTGAATCAAAATCAGTGATCATGTCCAGAGGTCGTTGACCTTCCCCTGGGGCTATGGTTATCCTATTAATGTTTATATTTTCTTGTGGAATGTTATTAATGAAAGTTTCTTGGCCTCCAGGATTAAGATCTTCTACTTGAGGCTCCTGCTCTACAGTATTATTGCCAAACCTATTTGATACGTCTCTAACTAACTCTATATCTTCTGCCAATGCAACAAATGGAACGACTTCAGCTCTATTTGAAGTCAACCAATCCTCATTTAATTTAACCTCGTACTTCCTGTAGAGCTCTGTATCAACTAAATATCTAATTGCATCAGCGACCTTGGAGGGTCTTATGGGCTCAGCCATGAAGTCTTGCCTATATTCTATTCTTCTCTTGAGGTGAAGTTGTACAACTTCTGATTCATGAAATGCCCTTGGAAGGGAAGTTACAACATTTGCAACTGGAATGGGAACGTTAACGACAGCTCCTTTTATGCTATTTTGTCGTTCGTAACCCAATGACCTAACAACCATAAACGGTAGTCGAGGAGCCACTAATCTTTCTTCTAATGCTGTTAAGCCTTTTAAACATTCTGGAAGAACAGGAAAATCTAATCCATTAGTAATGGAAGTTTTGGGCTTTCTACCAGCTTTAATTGTTCGACTACACGTTTTACAAAAGGTGTATTTGTCATCTGCAGAAGGAAATTCTTCAGACAAATACATAATATTAGCACTAAACTCATTATTCATTTCTATGAATTGCCTAGTTATCTTAACTACCTGGTGAGGAAACCACAAATTTTTGCAGCAAAGACACATGCAAACGCAGCCTTGCTTAACTACTCTATTGTATCTAGAAATGAGGGACTCTAAGCTATTCTGATTGGCTCTGATTTCCCTATCCTCTTCTACCACATTCGCTCGGTCTTCAAAATGTTGAGTCGCGTTGCGTCTATTTTCTGCTGTTCTATTCTGGCTAACACTCCTATACTGACTAACTCGTTGGCTTATTCTCCTAATAGCGTCAATGGCTGCCTGTCGGGCCCGTATTCTTTCACTTTTCCTATTTAGTGTTTTGCGCGCTTGCTCAACTATTCTACGGGATAAGTCAGTCCTAGTTTGTAACCTACGTATCCTATCCATTTCTCGCTCTAAAACACGAACTTCTACATTTTCTCTTCGCACTGACCTATTAACCGTATCCTGTATCTGTTCTAATCGCCTATATACGAGATCCTGTGTACGCCTAGAACGGCGCTCGGAATCAATCGCCTGTTCTTGCTCTCTAACACCTGGTATCGCACGTCGACGTGCATGCTGAACTGTGTTCTGCTCCTGCTCTTCTTGCCTAACAACTAGATCCAGTCTACGCCTAAATCGACGCTCAGTATTAATTTTCCTGTTCTTCTTGTCTAGTACTAGGTATAGCACGGCGGCGTGCATGCTGAACAGTGTTCCGCTCCTGCTCTTCTTGCCTAACAACTGGATCCAGTCTACGCCTAAATCGACGCTCAGTATTAATTGCCTGTTCTTCTTGTCTAGTACTAGGTATAGCACGGCGGCGTGCATGCTGAACAGTGTTCTGCTCCTGCTCTTCTTGCCTAACAACTGGATCCAGTGTACGCCTAAATCAACGCTCAGTATTAATTGCCTGTTCTTCTTGTCTAGTAGTAAGTATAGCACGGCGGCGTGCATGCTGAACAGTGTTCTGTTCCTGCTCTTCTTGCCTAACAACTGGATGCCTAATTTCAATATTCCCCCTACGTATCGATCGACGTATATTGTCAACTATCTGCGCTTCTTGACTATAATTTAAATTCCTCCTACGTGTAGAATGTTGCAAGCTATTCAACATCTGTTCATTAAGTCTATTCTCTCTATTGGCTCAACGAATACGTTGAGATTCAGCATTAAGCTGTCTATCTCTATCTAAATACTCTAGATTTTCCCTACTATTTCTATTTCTATCTCTACGTCTTTGAGACCGACTACTGGCTGATTGTCTACTTAAACGCGGCATTTTATTCGGAAAAACAAAGACTTATAAAATATAATACAGGAATACAAAAAAAATGTTATTATAATACGATAATTGATATTATTTAGCAAATATAAATAATTTAAACTTATTATTTATATTTGCTAATATGTACAAAAAATTTATGTATTAATGAATTATAATGAATTAAATGAATTATAATACAAAAAATAAATAAATACGATTCGTTATTAAAATTACGTTTTGTTTAAAACTTTTAACAACGATCTTTTAATAACGATTAGCAGTCGATAACCGATAATTATGTATCAATTCTCGATCGCACGTCCACTCGCATCAATCGTTCGTCGCAATAGAAAGATATCGATAGAAGCTGAACGGGGCAAACCTGCCGAAGCTTTACATAACTGTTGCTCTCTTAGCGGAGAGAGAAAAATTCTCATATTTTGCAATAACAAATCAAACATATTCTCTTGCACACATATGCATGTATACAAAATTACTGCTACATGTTAAAGAGGAAATATTGCTAAATATCGCGGCAATATTCTCTTTACTCCTTCGCATTGTACACATACAATAAGAGGCTTCGCTTTTAGTCTCTGATCGGAGAATCTTGCAATGCATAATTTTGGCAAAATGATCTGTTATTGCAAATGGCGGAATATATGCATACCAAAAACATGATTGCTTATTAACAATATATGATTGATTATTATATTTATATTGTGTTATATTTATAAAGTGTTAAATGCCGATAATGGAATAATTTGCTTTGCACCTGTTTTAATGTTGCGAAAGCAGTATATCGAACACTTTTAAATGTTATTACGATTAATTTACTCAAAACTTTGTTACACCTATTGGAAGAGAAGTTTTATTAAAGCACAAATATTTTCTTATAAAATTAATACCATATCTAAATAGCTTTCATGTGTTGCTTTTTTCCTCATAATCTGGTTTAGATGAAAAATGTTGTGAAAGCACAACGTTGCCAAAGCACAATGTTGCTACTACAGCGCAGGAGTACTAATGGGCAATGTTGCTAATGCGGAAATACAGAAACAATTTTTTCGGAAATTATATTTTATTTTTTTGTTTTTTATTATTATTTATTATTTATTATTATTATTATTTATTTGTTATTTATTTTATTTTATTTTTAAAGCATAAAAATATGAATATGAATTGTATTTCCGAAAGTACATAATAATTCGATCGCTTTGGAATTTAGCAGATCGATGCAAAACACTAAAATACATCTTACTAAATAAATTTTAGTTATGTAGGTGTCTTTAGCTCTAACCACCCTTGATATCAGCACCTCTGTGTTCATACTGCCAAACAGACAGATGGGCGAACGGGCGCGGCAAACATACATACTTATGTGAAATATTCATTGCGCTAATTTACTTCCAATTAGAACAATACCTGAAATAACGAATACTAAAATACAGTCAATTCGAAGGAGATCACATCAAACTACATTCATATCATTTCATCGCGAAAACAGGAGTCAAGCTTTGTTGTTCGACTACGCATACACACGCATACATACATGTATACCTGCATATGAGTTAACAACCAACGTGACTTTCGGCCAAACTCCCGGCCCGTTCCCACATTTCGACTCCACGTGCCGCAAAGTCAGCGGTTCTCACCAAAGGCGAACACGCGCAGAAATTCGACCACTGCACACCTGCAGTCAGTTCAATGCACCACCCAGACGAAATCTGAGACAGTTGCACCGGACGCAGCAGTAATTAGCCAATTGGAATAAGCCACGACAAATTCCAAATTCAGCACCGTGGGACTGCCAATCAGACAGAAAACAGGCAGCGAAGCTACTGCTGCCCCCGTTACCATTGGCTGGATCGCCATATCATCGCCTCTGCTCGCATAGCCGATCACCGCGGGATAGCTTACGTTTATGTGATGCATGCATACGAATACACTAGAAGACTAATGCGTGTTGTTGTTGTTGTTGTTGTTGCGCCCCCCGCTGGCGATTGCTTTGCGTATGTCAAACTTCTTTCGCTTATAACAAAGCTAGTTTTTATCCGATTTAAACCATCTTTTGGGTTTCAGTTATTATGATAAATATCTACATATTGCACTTTAAATTAGCTCAAAGGATTCCAGAGTAGCTTGCGGTTTGTGGGCAAGTGGAAGGGCGGGGGAGGAAAAAAACATAAACTTGATCTGCGTAGTTGCATATTACACCTAAATCCAAAGTTTGGTTACTCTAGCTCTTACCATCTCTGAGATCTAGGTGTTCATACGAACAGACGGACGGACATGGCCAAATCGATTTTATTTTCGATTCTGAACATTTTGGTTGTAACAACATATGGTCTGCGAAGTCACCTTCAACCTGTTACATACATTCGAACGAACTTAATATTTTTTGTACCTATAGGTACAGGGTATAAAAACATGTCAGCGTAAGTTAAATATAATTATATTTTCGTTAGACACGAATAGCAAAAAAAATAAAAAACACAAGGTTTTATTTTATTTCACTTATAGATAAACTTTATTTTTAATTGAAGAACGCGGGCTACGCGTCTTGCTCGAGAAAAGTATCTTGAAAAACTGACTTTACAATTCGCTTAGCTCTAACATGAAACTTCTTAGGGCTAACGTATGTGTGATGTGTTATGTGTGTGTTGGTGCATTAATGCTGAGTCCTCAAATTTGTTTAAAAAGACTTTGGACTCTTGAAGTGGCGTGATCGCCAATGTAATAGGATATTCTTGTTTTGACAGTTGGTCGCCCTCGCGACGAATTTAATGTTTACAATATGATCTTGTGGGAAAGAATTTTGGAAGTTAGGGGAATAATTGTGAGTACGTGTCACGTACGAGAATTTATTAGGGATGTGGATATGTCACTCCCCCATCCTATAGAGATGAGCTTGTCCTCAAGCGTTTAATTCTGGGTACATAAGTGGAGGGGTGTTTACAATTTCGGACTGTTCTTCAGTTTCATTTTTGTCTGTTTCATTTTTCTTTACATATTTTTTTATAGTCGCTTTAAAGAGTGTTTCAGTTTTCTTATGTACTGAGTAACGTATAATAATAATGAGGATTAAAATTAATACAATTGTGATTAAAGAATACTTATAAATCATGTTTTCCTTATTATTAAACAAAATCATTTCCTTAATTTCTATGTGTGATATGGGCTCAATTTTAGTGACATTATAGTCTGTGAATATTAATGTTGTGAATTGTTGAGCTTTATTTGATAGTTTGGCTTCTTCAAAATCAATTGTACAATTAAATATTTTAATTATTTTGTTCTTCTCTATGTAGATATCTTGTTTATTGCAATTTTGATATAATTTGTTTCGTGTTACGTTCCAAGTTATCATTATATTTGGTTCTACTATATGTCTAAGATTTTGTTTACTGTATTTGTTAAATGTACAAATTGGTGGTTCTTGTTTTATAATATTTGCGATACAATGATCGTTTATAATTTTCTTTGAAAGGGTATTTAAAACTAAATTATTATGTAAGTAAAACTTTCCTTCAACATTTTCATTTATGATTTGTCCAGTTTCGTCTGGATAGGGTATTATTTGAAATGTCTTGGCTTCAAAATTAGTGATAGGAATATGTGACATTAGGAATATTTCGTTTGTTTGTGGGTTATGCCAGGCTGAGGTTTTTATGTTAATTAACTTCTCATGAGTAATATGTTCTATTTGGTTGTGTTTAAGTAATTTTGGGTTAAAAATTCCTAAACGTGTTAGCTGTAATCCTAATTCAATATCTTCAATGTATTCTGTAAAATGTTCAATGTTAAAAATGAATGTATTCAATTGTCCTTCGTCTCTAATTTGATTATTGATTCTTTCTAAACCTAGGTTAAGAGTGTCAATGAAGTTATTTAAAGTACTAGTCTGAATAGTGTTATGTGCAATGACATTTATTTGATCTTCGAGTTGTTTTCTGTCGTCATTATCGAGTGTGCCGAAAAGGTATTTTAATGAGGAACCTACAAAATCAATAAGTCCGCGTTTAGTGCGTCTCGTAATGCGAATGCCGTTTAATTCTTGTTTTAATTTTTCTATTAAGTATTTTACTTGTGGGCGTGATGCAAAACATTGACTCTGGATTTGTAACATTTCAAAAGATCGTTCTATTTCTGTAATGTTAATGGTAATACAATGGTGTTCGTATGTCATCGGTATGTTTCGAATATCATAAATCCTTGGTTATTTTGTATATGATTAACTTCAATACGCTGGGGTTTTACAGGTGTGAGAATGATTATAAGTATGATGCACAGTATCGATTTAAGTTGTTTCGTCAGTTTCGTTGTTTGGCCTGGAAGTGTTGTATTTGCTATTATTAATTATCTTTTTCTTCTTAAACTTTGATTGATAGTGAGTGACTTTTCTTCCTCTGTTTGTTTCTTCAAAATGTTTATCATCAAGTTTTTTGATATTTCCTGTCTTTTTGAAAGGGTTTGTTGTTTTGAATTTTACCAATGGGGAATGTCTAAAGTTTGTATCTATATTAAAATCATTTCTACTTTTATTAAGATTGTTTATTTGTCTCTTTTTATTTTCTTGTGTATTATATTCTGGAGTTCCTGCGTATATAAAAATGTCTGCTGGGGTTCTATTAGTAGTTTTATGTTTAGTTTTGTGATTGTAAATATATAAAATTGTCTCAAATTTTGTTAATTTATTCTCCGTATAATCGTCAGTTCCAATTATTCGCAATTTTTCATTTATTGTCTTATGGAATCTTTCTACATCGGATATTCCGGTTTTGCTTGTGGTAATATTAATTTTTACGTTTTCTTCCTGTAACCATATTTGTAAGGCGGCGCTAATAAATGCTGAATCTTTATCTGCCTTTATTTCTATAGGTTTTCCCATTACATTGAAAATTTGTAATAATGCTCTTTTAGCTTCTAACCAATCTCTACTCTGGACTTCAATTATTGATGCAAATTTTGAATATATGTCTATGCATGATAGGAATTGTTTTTTGTCAATCATATAAAAATCTATTACATATTTTTCTCTGACGTTGAATACTTCCGGTGTTACTTCGAAAATAAGCTTTGTATTTCTGTGTTCTGTTTTGGCTACGTTACAAATTTCACATTCATTTATTAAATTTTGTATTAATTTTTGATAATCTGGATAATAATATTTTTCTTTAAACCAGTTAATTGTTTTTTCGATGCCTGGATGTAATAGTTTTTTATGTGTTTTTAATATTAACTCTTTAAATTCTGCGAAGGCCTGAATATCAATAAGTTTAAAACTTGTTTTCATTACTTTAGTTGGATTATTTGGGTTTATAATTTCTAGATAAGCTTTCTGAATGGTTGGGAAATCTATTTCATTGTGAAAGTAAATAATACTGTTCTTTGAGCAAAGATATTCTTTAATCATATCTCTGGCATACTGATTTGTCATTTCTTTGTAAGTAATTTTAATATTTAATTTATGGAAATAGTGAATTGTTTCAACTTTATTATCATTGCCTTTTGCGAATTCTATTTGTCTATTGAAATAGTTCAATGGTCTTTCGGTTATTTGTATGTAATATTGACTATCTTCCTGTGCGCTATGTATAGTTGCTCTTGTGCTTATAGCATCTTCTCCTAAGAAATTTTCTTCTATTTTTACGCGTGAAAGTGCATCGGCGACATTATTTTCTTTTCCAGGTAAATATTTAATTTGATAATCGTATTCATTCAATTTGATTTTCCATCTTTGTAGTTTCATATTAGGTTCTTTTATGTTGCTCAGCCAGACTAATGGTTTATGATCACTTAATATTTGGAATTTTCTACCGAATAGATAGGATCGGAAATATTTTGTTGCCCAGACAATAGCTAATAATTCTTTTTCGATTGTGGAATAATTTAGTTCGTGTTCATTAAGGGTTCGACTTGCATAGCAGATTGGTTTATGTTCCTGTGACAGAACGGCGCCTATAGCGATATTGCTAGCATCGGTTGTTAGTGAGAATGGTTTCTCAAAATTTGGATAAATTAATATTGGGTCTGATGTGATAAGGACTTTGAATTTCTCGAATGCTGATACATATGTTGGGTCTTTTATGTTTATAGTTGCGTTTTTCTTCAATTTAAGTGTCATTGGTTTTGCAATGTTGGCAAAGTTAGGGATAAATTTGCGATAAAATCCGCATAAACCTAAAAATGATTTAATTTCTTTGGTAGTTTTTGGTATGGGAAAATCAACTATGGCTTTAATTTTATTGGGGTTTGGTTTAATACCTTCTGTGGTAATTATATGCCCAAGGAATTCAGTTTCTTTCTTCATGAATTCACATTTGTCAAGTTGTAATTTTAAATTAGCTTCTCTGAGTTTTGAAAATACTCTAACTATAGATAATATATGTTCGTCCAATGAAGTGGAGTAAATAATAATATCATCCAAGTACACAAGACAGTCTTTGAAGATTAGATCTTCTAATAAATTGTTCATGCAACGTTGAAAGGTTGCTGGAGCATTTTTGAGCCCAAAGGGCATACGAGTAAATTCGTAATGACCGTGTTTTGTGGAGAAAGCTGTTTTTAATATTGATTTTGGGTCCATTTGTATTTGGTGAAAACCCTTTGCTAAATCAATTGTGGTAAAATATTGGCATTTGCCTAATTTATCCAAAATTTCATCCATATTAGGTATTGGAAATTTGTCGTCAACGGTAATTTCGTTGATGTTCCTGTAGTCAATGACTACTCGGAATTTTTGTTTGCCTGAGGCATCCAATTTTTTTGGAACTATCCAAATTGGAGAACAATAGGGGGATTTAGATTTTCTAATTATGCCCTGTTCTATCATATCGTTTATTTGTGAATTGACCTCTTGATCATAAGTTTGTGGATATTTATAAGGTCTTTTGTATATTGGGTCCTCATGTTTTGTTTGAATTGCGTGTTTAATGGTACTTGTAAAGGTCAAATTGTCACCTTCTTTGTACTGAATATCACGGAATTCATACAAAATTTTCTTAAGCTTTGTTGTTTCTTCTTTGTTAAGGTGTTCTAATCTAAACTCATTACACTCTCTTAATTCATCTTCAATTGCGAAATTGTGAGGTGTATTTTCAATTAATGGTGTTGGTGCACAATCTTCCGTGTCTTCAAAATTTTCGTCGTTGTATTGAAATTTAAATTCGTAATCTCCTAACGTGACTGTATCGTTTTCATAATTGATTTGTGAGCTACTGGCTTTTAGGAATTCTCTTCCAATTAGAATGTCATATTTTTCAGAAAAATTATGAACATAAAAAGTTTGGCCTATGGGGCATATTCCATTGGATTCGAGTAAAATATTATCTGACAATTCAGTAATATTGTTTATTGTTTTTACTTTTATTGGATTTTTGTTAATTTTGAAATTAAAAAAATTTTCTTTAATGAGATTTATCGAAGAACCTGTATCGATAATACACTTTAAATTTTTTGAATGCATTGTGAGTTTTATGAACGGGGTAGTCGTTCTAAATCTTGATCCGAGGCATTTAGAAGAAAATTTTCTGCAGTGTCCATTTTGAATTGGCCACTTTGACTTTGTCTTTGTCTTTTAATTGGTGGGTTAGGCCCGTGACTGATTGGAGTATCTCTTGAATAATTTGAAGCATTCTGAATTTGTCCTTCTTTTAACTTGTGTTGAAATTCTTGATGGAGGTTCTGGTTTTGATTTTGCTTAATAAAATTCTGATTTTGGTAATTTGTTTGTGGTTTGAAATAGGACGTGTCATAAGAATGAGAATTGTTTGATTTGAAGTTTGTATTGTGTCTGTTATTATGCCTTTGATTATTATGTTTTTCAATTCTAGATGTATTATGATTTTCGGTATAAGTTTCATAAATACCTTCTATTTGTGCAAATGCTTTTAATTTTGAAGTTGTAGTTATGTCATGCCTTGCAAGGGTCATGAACATCCTATCAGGTAATTTCTTAAAAATTACGTCTTTTGTTGTGTTTTGTAAAGCATTGGTAAAAAGCATTGTGTTGGTTGGGTTGTTTTCTAAAGCTAACTTATTGGTAATGGTGTAAGATTTTCTTTCGAGTTCTTCTACGAACTTACGTAGGCTTCCATTCCAATTTGTATTATAGAGACGTCTTAGCAATTCCTCGTAGGGGGTCTGTGTTTTGAATTCGTTGATGAGTGCTGTCTTGAGTGTCATCCAGGTGTTCGTTTGAGAAATCTGTGAGATTCTCAATGATTCTCCGTCCAGTTGCCGTTCGATGGCTCCAAAGATGATGCTTGTTTGCCGGGCGCATCTTGTCTGGTATAGAGATAGAATGAAATCTACTCTGTTTACAAATGCTGCTAGGGCTTCAGCGCCTCTTTCGAACGTTGGTACGTGTTTGATTTGGTTTAAACACTGGTTCAAATGTTGTTCTGATAGTTCAACGGCCATTTTTAAACTTATAGTTTTTTCACACACGTAGATTTTCTTTTTGCGGGGATGTACTTTGCGGTTAGAGTTCAATTTTCGCGTTAACCTGAGGTAACTTTTGTCCTTTAAGCGGTCACAACTTGTTAATTGACTAACGCACGTAGATGTTTTTCGCGGATATGTATTTTTGGTTAGAGTTCAATTTTCACGTTAACCCGGGATTATTTTTATCCTTTTAGCGGTCACGATTATTTATTGACTAACACTTTTAACATATCCTACCGGCTGCGCCAATTATATTTTCGTTAGACACGAATAGCAAAAAAAATAAAAAACACAAGGTTTTATTTTATTTCACTTATAGATAAACTTTATTTTTAATTGAAGAACGCGGGCTACGCGTCTTGCTCGAGAAAAGTATCTTGAAAAACTGACTTTACAATTCGCTTAGCTCTAACATGAAACTTCTTAGGGCTAACGTATGTGTGATGTGTTATGTGTGTGTTGGTGCATTAATGCTGAGTCCTCAAATTTGTTTAAAAGACTTTGGACTCTTGAAGTGGCGTGATCGCCAATGTAATAGGATATTCTTGTTTTGACAGTTGGTCGCCCTCGCGACGAATTTAATGTTTACAATATGATCTTGTGGGAAAGAATTTTGGAAGTTAGGGGAATAATTGTGAGTACGTGTCACGTACGAGAATTTATTAGGGATGTGGATATGTCACTATATATATATATATAAATATATATACATAGAGCAAACACACACAATTTCTTTAATTACAGTGTACTATCACAAGAAATGGAGAGCCAAAATACACGACGTTGGTGTTGTAAATAATGTCTGCGATACTCAACCAGCGAGGTGAGGGCACATCGACATGCCGAAAGATGTAGCAAAATTGTTACAGAGCCCCCAAACCGGATGCAGGCGAACTATATTTTAATAATCACCATCGACAGCTAGAGGTTCCATTTGTGGTATATGCCGATTTTGAATGTACATTGGAAACAGCATCATCATCATCATCATCAACACCAGATGTAAGTGTTTCTTCATCGACAATTATTAATAAGCATATTCCCGTAGTATTTGCATACTACATCAAGTGTGCATTTGACTCGAGCTTAGATAAGTTTGTTTTAGAGACAGGTAAAAATGTTGGAAGCACTTTCGTTAGGAAACTAACATCCGATTTGTCCGATCTATATGAAAACCACATGAAACGTGTGGTGCCCATTCAAATGAGTCCACAAGACTCATTCGATTTTGATGAGGCTTTAAATTGTCATATTTGTCAGGGTATTTTAGGCAATGATAGAGTGCGAGACCACTGCCATTTCACTGGCAAATACAGAGGTTCAGCACACAGTGCATGCAACCTAAAATACAAGACAAATAATTTCATACCCGTCTTTTTTCATAATTTTTCCAAATATGACGCTCATTTATTTGTAAAGGAGCTCAGTGAGGTTGAAGGGGAAATAAAAGTGATTCCCTTGAATAAGGAATTGTATATTTCTATTTCAAAATATATTCCCCTTCATCAAAACACGCTGGAAATTAGATTTTTAGACACGTTTAGATTCATGCCCTCTAGCCTAGATACTCTTGCCGGGAACCTTGACGAGGAAAATTTCAGTGTAACGAAAAAACAATACCCAAATTTGCTAGATTTTGCTCTCGTTCGTAGGAAAGGTGTTTTTCCCTATGAATATTTAGATTCAATGAAGAGGCTAGAAGAAACTTGTCTACCACCAAGGAGCAAGTTCTATAGTCATTTGTCAGAATCTGAATGTTCTGAGGCAGACTACCTGCATGCCTGTCAAGTGTGGGATCACTTCAAGTGTAAAACACTTCGGGACTACATGGAGTTGTATTTGAAAACTGATGTTTTATTGTTAACAGACGTTTTTCAAAACTTTAGGGCAATTTGCTCAGGCATTTATCAGCTTGATCCTGCCCATTATTATACAACGCCTGGTTTGTCTTGGGATGCAATGCTGAAGACTACAGAGATTCGCCTCGAATTACTCACTGATATAGATATGATAAGATTTATTCAGTGTGGAATCCGAGGCGGATTAGTACAATGTAGTCACAGGCATATAAAGGCAAACCACAAGTACCTTAAAGATTATGATTCTACTAGAGAATCAGAATATTTAATGTATGTGGATGCCAACAATTTGTATGATTGGGCCATGTCTGAACCACTACCCTATGGTAAGTTCAAGTGGCTTGAACCGAGGAAGACAAAACATTTAATGTTGCGACGATTTGTGAGAACAGCGAGTATGGGTATATTCTGGAAGTGGACCTGGAATACCCATACTCGCTACACGAGACACACAATGACCTCCCATTCTGTCCGGCCAACAAGTTGGCGTCAAAAAACGCAAAGGCCCCAAAGTTGATAGCCGATCTCCGTGATAAGGAGAAGTACATTATACATTACAAAACTTTAAACCAATGTATATTGAAAGGCTTAAAATTAAAAAAGATCCACAGTATGTTGGAACAAAAAATACATTACAGTAGTGTGACTAAGATAAATAACCTCAAAAGAAAGTTGGAATCTAACGAAAGTGAAATCAACATTTTTGAGGGTGAATAAATAATGCATAAAATGTTATTAGACTCATTTAAAAGCAAAAATAATTAATATCTAATAGTATATAAATATATATAAAAATATATATACAAGTACAAAACACGCAATATTGTTATAAATAGAATATAATTCTTTATTTAAAAAACACAAAAAAAAAAAGGAACAAATGTATAATTTTAAGTTACAATAGTTGTTAATAATATTCTAAATAAAAAAGAATAAAATAAATTAAATAATAAAATAAAATCATTCTTTGATTACTTTCTTTCAAAATTTCTGCTTTATAAACCCAACTATCTTCGGATTTAGGGAAACCAAACCAGCGTACAAGTGATCTGTTGCCTTTCTTTCTCAAAACTTTTTCAACTAGATAGGTATCGGGAAAACTTGTTTTTTCTGCTCTTCTTGAAAAAACCTCCTCTAATTGGATTCCCATTCAAGTCTTGGAGTAAGTCTGTTGTTGGATAGGTATTTTGTACTTTGATTATCTTAAAAATTTCGGTTATCCAATTGGGGGTATACCCTTTTTCAAATACATGTTTGTACTTGCTAATGCGTACATAGTCACCCATTTTCAGTTGGCTACCCGAAAAAATTTTCATGTTATTATAAGCAGTTTCCAAGATTTGTTTCTCATTTCCACTATTCACATTAGTGGGTGCAATTTTTATTGTTCTATGCACTCTGTTGTTGTAATATCAATCCACTTGTACGCTCCGTTGAAACTGAATTTCCGCCACATGAGCTATTTCAAAGACCTGTTGAATCGCTCTACAATTGATGCCTTTAGGGTACTAAATGTTGAATAGTGGTTGATTCCATAGCGTTTACTCAATCCCTTAAGCTGAGTGTTAAAGACCTCTTTCTTACTCTTTTTACCATCATCTGTTTGGAGATTCTTAGGTACTCCACGTCCTGACTTAAATATTTTCTCCATTGCCAGAGCTACATCCTTTGCTTGTTTTGATTTTATAGCTTCAGCCCAGGCAAATTTCGAGAACGTATCAATTACTGTTAACAGATAGCGATATCCATTGTTCGACTGTGAGGGAGCATGTAATTCATTAATAATCTCTCGTCTGCTCATCGTAGTGAGTAATGAAATGACTTGATGTGATAATAATTTCTTAAAAGTGACCTATATATCAGAGTTTTAAAGCATGTACAATTTTTTCATGGATATCTGCAACAGCACTTTAAACTCTATGCAATCTCTCTTCAATGTCATTAATTGTGAGTAGTATTGCTCCATTGTCTACATCTCGATTTTGTGGAATCAATGATGTTAGAGATTCTCGAAGTTCGTTTATGCTCCTATCCACATATGCTTTAATAACAATGTCCGTGTTCTCTTTGGGATTACTCCCATTTTTTACACGTTTTTGATGAATGTTAAAGTTACCATCTGCATCAATGAAAATTCTTGATAAACTTTGCTCGTATCTTTTTAAATGGTCAGAGCTCTGTCCAAACTTGTCAACAGACATGATGATTATAAATTTAATTGAATAACAACACCTTGTTATATACCGTCTTAATGTATAATTTGTGCCTCTCTCAATTCTTCAATTATAGACGTAATTTACTATGACTACTATTGCCTGCCGATTGTGAGGCTTTTAAGAGTTGTAGTCGCTCAACCATCTCATTTGGGTCATCCCAGTACACATAATTGGGTTTGTTCATGTCAAGTGTCATGAATCCAGACCCAGATACACTTGTTTTGGACAATTATTAATAAGCATATTCCCGTAGTATTTGCATACTACATCAAGTGTGCATTTGACTCGAGCTTAGATAAGTTTGTTTTAGAGGCAGGTAAAAATGTTGGAAGCACTTTCGTTAGGAAACTAACATCCGATTTGTCCGATCTATATGAAAACCACATGAAACGTGTGGTGCCCATTCAAATGAGTCCACAAGACTCATTCGATTTTGATGAGGCTTTAAATTGTCATATTTGTCAGGGTATTTTAGGCAATGATAGAGTGCGAGACCACTGCCATTTCACTGGCAAATACAGAGGTTCAGCACACAGTGCATGCAACCTAAAATATAAGACAAATAATTTCATACCCGTCTTTTTTCATAATTTTTCCAAATATGACGCTCATTTATTTGTAAAGGAGCTCAGTGAGGTTGAAGGGGAAATAGAAGTGATTCCCTTGAATAAGGAATTGTATATTTCTATTTCAAAATATATTCCCCTTCATCAAAACACGCTGGAAATTAGATTTTTAGACACGTTTAGATTCATGCCCTCTAGCCTAGATACTCTTGCCGGGAACCTTGACGAGGAAAATTTCAGTGTAACGAAAAAACAATACCCAAATTTGCTAGATTTTGCTCTCGTTCGTAGGAAAGGTGTTTTTCCCTATGAATATTTAGATTCAATGAAGAGGCTAGAAGAAACTTGTCTACCACCAAGGAGCAAGTTCTATAGTCATTTGTCAGAATCTGAATGTTCTGAGGCAGACTACCTGCATGCCTGTCAAGTGTGGGATCACTTCAAGTGTAAAACACTTCGGGACTACATGGAGTTGTATTTGAAAACTGATGTTTTATTGTTAACAGACGTTTTTCAAAACTTTAGGGCAATTTGCTCAGGCATTTATCAGCTTGATCCTGCCCATTATTATACAACGCCTGGTTTGTCTTGGGATGCAATGCTGAAGACTACAGAGATTCGCCTCGAATTACTCACTGATATAGATATGATAAGATTTATTCAGTGTGGAATCCGAGGCGGATTAGTACAATGTAGTCACAGGCATATAAAGGCAAACCACAAGTACCTTAAAGATTATGATTCTACTAGAGAATCAGAATATTTAATGTATGTGGATGCCAACAATTTGTATGATTGGGCCATGTCTGAACCACTACCCTATGGTAAGTTCAAATGGCTTGAACCGAGGAAGACAAAACATTTAATGTTGCGACGATTTGTGAGAACAGCGAGTATGGGTATATTCTGGAAGTGGACCTGGAATACCCATACTCGCTACACGAGACACACAATGACCTCCCATTCTGTCCGGCCAACAAGTTGGCGTCAAAAAACGCAAAGGCCCCAAAGTTGATAGCCGATCTCCGTGATAAGGAGAAGTACATTATACATTACAAAACTTTAAACCAATGTATATTGAAAGGCTTAAAATTAAAAAAGATCCACAGTATGTTGGAACAAAAAATACATTACAGTAGTGTGACTAAGATAAATAACCTCAAAAGAAAGTTGGAATCTAACGAAAGTGAAATCAACATTTTTGAGGGTGAATAAATAATGCATAAAATGTTATTAGACTCATTTAAAAGCAAAAATAATTAATATCTAATAGTATATAAATATATATAAAAATATATATACAAGTACAAAACACGCAATATTGTTATAAATAGAATATAATTCTTTATTTAAAAAACACAAAAAAAAAAGGAACAAATGTATAATTTTAAGTTACAATAGTTGTTAATAATATTCTAAATAAAAAAGAATAAAATAAATTAAATAATAAAATAAAATCATTCTTTGATTACTTTCTTTCAAAATTTCTGCTTTATAAACCCAACTATCTTCGGATTTAGGGAAACCAAACCAGCGTACAAGTGATCTGTTGCCTTTCTTTCTCAAAACTTTTTCAACTAGATAGGTATCGGGAAAACTTGTTTTTTCTGCTCTTCTTGAAAAAACCTCCTCTAATTGGATTCCCATTCAAGTCTTGGAGTAAGTCTGTTGTTGGATAGGTATTTTGTACTTTGATTATCTTAAAAATTTCGGTTATCCAATTGGGGGTATACCCTTTTTCAAATACATGTTTGTACTTGCTAATGCGTACATAGTCACCCATTTTCAGTTGGCTACCCGAAAAAATTTTCATGTTATTATAAGCAGTTTCCAAGATTTGTTTCTCATTTCCACTATTCACATTAGTGGGTGCAATTTTTATTGTTCTATGCACTCTGTTGTTGTAATATCAATCCACTTGTACGCTCCGTTGAAACTGAATTTCCGCCACATGAGCTATTTCAAAGACCTGTTGAATCGCTCTACAATTGATGCCTTTAGGGTACTAAATGTTGAATAGTGGTTGATTCCATAGCGTTTACTCAATCCCTTAAGCTGAGTGTTAAAGACCTCTTTCTTACTCTTTTTACCATCATCTGTTTGGAGATTCTTAGGTACTCCACGTCCTGACTTAAATATTTTCTCCATTGCCAGAGCTACATCCTTTGCTTGTTTTGATTTTATAGCTTCAGCCCAGGCAAATTTCGAGAACGTATCAATTACTGTTAACAGATAGCGATATCCATTGTTCGACTGTGAGGGAGCATGTAATTCATTAATAATCTCTCGTCTGCTCATCGTAGTGAGTAATGAAATGACTTGATGTGATAATAATTTCTTAAAAGTGACCTATATATCAGAGTTTTAAAGCATGTACAATTTTTTCATGGATATCTGCAACAGCACTTTAAACTCTATGCAATCTCTCTTCAATGTCATTAATTGTGAGTAGTATTGCTCCATTGTCTACATCTCGATTTTGTGGAATCAATGATGTTAGAGATTCTCGAAGTTCGTTTATGCTCCTATCCACATATGCTTTAATAACAATGTCCGTGTTCTCTTTGGGATTACTCCCATTTTTTACACGTTTTTGATGAATGTTAAAGTTACCATCTGCATCAATGAAAATTCTTGATAAACTTTGCTCGTATCTTTTTAAATGGTCAGAGCTCTGTCCAAACTTGTCAACAGACATGATGATTATAAATTTAATTGAATAACAACACCTTGTTATATACCGTCTTAATGTATAATTTGTGCCTCTCTCAATTCTTCAATTATAGACGTAATTTACTATGACTACTATTGCCTGCCGATTGTGAGGCTTTTAAGAGTTGTAGTCGCTCAACCATCTCATTTGGGTCATCCCAGTACACATAATTGGGTTTGTTCATGTCAAGTGTCATGAATCCAGACCCAGATACACTTGTTTTGGAGCGTTTGGGTGTAGATTCAGCATTGGGTGATTTAGCTAAAAGTGGTTTAATAATTTTCGAATATTTCAGCGCTCTTGTTTCTTTCACATGTCCATTTGGTTGAAAGTTTCTTCGGTGTACACATGTATTTAATAAAATTTCTCTATATATTTCCAACTCGTTCTCGTTGTAATTTTATGGGTGGTGATGGAATATTAAAGAATATAATCCTCTAGTGAGTCGCCAGTTTTGTCCATCATCAAATTCAATGTTATTGTTGGTCACATTGATGCGACTATTCCCCAACATTAATTGCCCACTTGCATTTTTGTGTGGTCCATACGACTTGTCCAAGAGAAATTCACGTGCCAGTTCACTAATATTTAAATTTTTTAGACTCTCATCATGTAGTGCTGTTTGAGGTGATATTGAAGCTGGTGATTGAAGTACTCCAAATGATGAGCTCTCTTCATTTAGTGGTTGTGCTGGTGATGGTGGGAGGGTTTGTCTTGATAACACTCTCGATGAGTGAGGCGGATCTTCATCAGGTAATGTAAATGATGTATCCTCAATGGCCGGTTGAGAATAGAATTGATCATCATCATCATCATCATCATCATCATTCTCTTGCTTACTATTCAAGCTCCAATTTGATGACTTGTAATCATTAGGCTTTTTAAGTTTCTTCATCTTCTTTGTCATATGTTGTGATGTACCACCATCAGTCTCTATTTCAGCTTTAATATTTCTAAACTCTTTGGGTATCATGTGTTGTAATTGTTTGTTGTCATGAACGAGTTCATGTAAAGGTTCAGTAATAGGCTTCAATGTTTCCTCCAAGCCAATAGTATTTAAAACTCTGAGTTGTTTAATCTCACAAAACTTTTTTTTCAAAGCATTTCGACTTTTAGTCAGTTGAGTTAAAATATGTTGAATCATTGTATTCAAATTTGAAATTACAATACTTCACTCTCTCGTGTTAGATAGTAGACTGTGTAAGATAGGTCTGGTAAACTAAGCTGGACGTATAGACCAGCTCCGGTAAATAGACCTAGTTGTATAGACCAGGTCTGGTAAACGGACCTGGTTGTATAGACCAGGTCTGATAAACGGATCTGGTCGTATAGACCAGGTCTGGTAAACGGAGCTGGTCGTATAGACCAGGTCTGGTAAACGAAGCTGGTCGTATAGACCAGACCTGGTAAACAGACCCGGTCGTATAGACCAGGTCTGGTAAACGGATCTGATCGTATAGACCAGGTCTGGTAAACGGATCTGATCGTATAGACCAGGTCTGATAAACGGATCTGGTCGTATAGACCAGGTCTGGTAAACGGATCTGATCGTATAGACCAGGTCTGGTAAACGGAGCTGGTGGCGTAGCTGAAAATTAATGGAAAATCTGAAATAAAAAAATACCCAATTTCCCATCAAATATAAATGAATAGAATATCTATATTTTTTTTTTTTAATTTTTATTTAAATATTGATTTAAAGCCTGAAAATTAATTTTCCCAGATTCACATTTCCCATTAAAAAGTAATATAGTTTAAATTTCAAATTAATGTTTTATTTGATATATTCATATATAAATGTATAAATTTATAAAGTGTCTTTCAAATCAATATCAAAGTTATATTCATCCCTTTTCGTAAGGATATATTGCTTATTTTTAAATTCCTTTAAAATATCATCGTCTATATCATCAAATCTTGATGGCAGATAAACGTGATGGTTGGATAGTTCAACCATCACGTTTGTGCCAAACTTTCCCTTCACCTTTTTTGCTCCCGCCACATCAAAAGATGTGTTTAGTGGGAGCTCCTTAAATTGCAGCTTCTGTTTAATTCGCCGCGAATTAAAGGCTTCCATTACCGGGTCTTCTTCAATATCCTTAAGTAATGCATCCATATCCTCCTGTGTGACGCCAACGATGGGCATCTCCAATTCACCAAAATTAATTGGTGTGGAGGTGGTGGTGGTGGTGGCGTTGCTGGAAATGTTGCTCATGATGTGGATGCGGATGCTGGTGTGGATGCAGATGCTGGTGTGTATGTGAATCCTGGAGTGGATGCGGATGCTGGTGCTGATGCCGGTGCTGGTGCTGATGGTGATGCTGGTGCTGGTACTGATGTTGCTGTTGGTGCTGGTGCTGTTGACGAGCTCGAGACAGTTGGTGACCGAATGATATTTTCCTTCAAGGAACTGGCTGATTTTATACCCATCGACGAACGAATTTCTCTCCATCCTCCGCTATTTGGGACTATGTCGGTGATCGTCAAGTGTTGATGGAGAAAGGGACACATAGTTTTCTCATTGTCAAGTGCACTCCTTCAAAGAACATGCACACACATTCGAGATAAGAAATATACCGACTTTAGTGAAACGAATGGGCTTGCAACAAAAATTGTAAACTCAAATGACCACAGTTTACAGTCCCAAATTTTTGAAAACGTCGATAATTGTACTTGATGTTCTTTGCCAAATATCTTATTACTTCTAAAGGCGGTTGTAAATTTCCAAAACTATCAAAATAATAGCATTGTGATTCTCTCTTGTAATAAGCTACCCAATGTGTTCCTTTTGATGTCGAGTCTGCTAGGTTTATTATTCCACACTCAAGTTGTAATGGGAATTTGGGTAATTCATCCTTCATGAAAACCCCCCGAAAATTTGGAATATTTTTAATTGCAAACCTCATTATATCAAAGTTTGATAATGCTCTTTTGGGTAGCTCACTTATCAGTTTTTTCATTTTCGTTTATTTTTACTTAATGTTATACCATACCCTTTCTTATATGGTTGTAAATATAACCCCGCCCCCAATGCAACCATTTCAATTTTTTTATTATGTCTCTTGTTCTCTTCAAGTTGTTGTTTTGCCATTTTTGCATTGTTAATTGACTTTACTAATGCTGCACTACCTGAGGCTAAGCTACCTACAGCACTAAAGGCTGTTAAAATTGGTACAAGTGGTAAGAAACCACCTACTTTGGGTACAGTTATAACCCGTGGAATTACAATGTTTTTCTTACAACCCATCGAGTTAGAGACTGCTTTGCGCGCAACTTTGATTGCATTCAGTATATCAAGTGGTTTATTCTTTTTCAATTCCTTGTTTGCCTTTTTTATTATTGTGGCAAGAGAGGTTTTCAATACTTTCTTTATCCCCTACCCATCCCCAATTTTTTCTTGGCCTTCATCATGTTTGTTACAAAATATGCTGCTGCTCTCTCTCCAAGAGTACTATCCCACGCTTTCACACGATTCCAAGCCCTCTCTATCAAAGCTGAGTCAGCGTTATGACGTTCGTTCAAGTCCTTGCTTTGTGAATATGCAATATCGTGCTCCCTACAAGCCTCATCCAATGCATTGATTCCGCGATCACCGCGAGCCAAACGTTTCTCCAACTTTGTGCCGGGTCCACAGTAATTGTATCCAGGTATATGCGCTTCAAAGGGAAGAGCGTCTATTATATTGTTCACAAGACCACCACCCTCTTTTATATCTGATTTTCGAGTGATTATGTTATAAAAGTGTTTGCCCATTTTATAACGTCCTCAATCAACCAACGTCATCCATTGAATGAAGTGCTTTATCCATTAACATGCGATTATTAAGACAAAAGAAAAGCATTGTAGTTAGAAACATTGAGGGTAGTGGCCATGGAAATGATAATAAACATCCTCGTCATAGTACTTTGTTGCCTAACACAATTAGAGGTTTGATTGTTGGACCGTCCAATTGTGGAAAAACCAATGTGATGCTTAGCCTTATAGAGAGTCCGAATGGACTTAAATTTGAAAATATTTTTGTATTTTCAAAGAGTTTATATCAACCAAAATATGAGTATTTGGAAAAACTTATAAAACCAATCCGAGGAATGGGATATTTTACATTCTCTGCAAATGATTCAGTTTTAGCACCTCAAGAAGCTAAAACTAATTCGATTATGATATTTGATGATGTTGCGTGTGAGAAGCAAGATAATATTCGAAACTATTTTTGCATGGGTCGACATAAGAATATTGACTCATTCTATTTATGTCAAACTTATACACATATACCAAAATATTTAATACGTGATAATGCAAATTTTATTATAATGTTTAAGCAAGATGATTTAAACATGCGGCATATATATTGATTCTATATGGAAATTTCACGAAAATGTTGGGAGGACAAATTTGGTCTTCTATTAACTTCAAAAGCTGATGATATGCAAACTGGACGATATAGAAAAGGATTCGATCAATTTATTGAGCTCAAATTAATAATCATTTAAGTGTAATGGGATGAGTGATATTAAAACAGTATCGATCCAGGCTTCAAAATATCAACATCTTTAACAATCGCATTAAATGGAAACAGATCTGTTATATCGGAAAACTTTTTCTCACAAATTGAAGTAAAACGGAACTATGAGTGTGCTCTCATTGACTTTTACACATATAATTCTATACCAAACGTTGATGGTGGGAACAATCTGTTTCATATTGGAGATAAAGTCATAGAAATTCCTGTGGGCTCATATGAACTTGATGAGATTACAAAATATATTCTCGACAAACTGAAGGAGTATGATCTAAATGATGCAGTGAAAATTGAAAGCAACAACATCACTCTGCAAGTTCAAATATACACTAGATTGAAGTATTGGGAAGCTATTTGGATTCAATAAACGAGTGGTGACCCCAGACGCTAGAAAAATGTACACATCTGATAATCCTGTGAATATTTTAAATATAAATACAATTAGGGTGGAGTGTAAGATTATTATTAGTGGATCGTATGTGGGGAATTTAGTTAATTTACGTTTAGAAACTGTGTCCATTCGACTACACTTACGGTCAATTGAGTGATTATTTACAATAAAAAGTCTACACATCGACCAACACTCCACATTAGTAAACATAAGGTGGAAGTGAAAGAAGCATCATCATCATCATCATCATCATCACCAACATCAGCATCATCATTTAAATCATTAAAAAATAAATTAATTTTAAAATCATTGGGATTCAATACTCGATAAAATGTAATTACACACACTTTCAAATGAATGAAATTTTTTTTGTGCAAGATAAGCCTCACAATGATGAGAGAATCACGAAAAAGGAGTACCACACTTATTACCCATATCAGCAAAATTCTAAGAGAAATTATGAAGTTCGCATCACAATACAGAACCAGGATTTATATGAATTAACAAATCCTTAAGTGTGATTGTTAAAAAAAACACATTGTGCTTTATTGAGCTTTGGATAAAGACTAACTTATTACAATTTTAAGACTTAAGAATGAAGACTCGCTCCCGCTACTGCTGCTGCTGTCGCTGCTGGCGATCCCGCGTTGGTGACGGTTGCGCAAGTGTCCCACGATCGATGTTATGCTGACACAGGGCATGTGTCGGATGTGTCGCAAATGGCATGTGGAGGATGTGTTGCGGACTTTGCAAAGCTTGCAGGATTGGCTGAGTGCAATTGAGGTTTTAATGCACTTAGCATCATTTCGCCGTATTATCAGCGTTGTTGTTAACTCCTCCCCCTTTAAGCCCGGAAGTCCTCGGACGCAATATAGATGCATTTTCGCTTTAAATTGCTTGATGTTTCATACCTTCGATGCCCATATGGCCAGTATACCGAATATTATCGCTAAGATACCGGAAAGTCCGAAACTGATGGCGTTTGCCTTCAAGTTCTCAGTTCTTAGTGTATCCAGTCTCCGAGTGTTATAGATGTTGATTTCAATCAGCATTTGTAGCGAAATACCTCTTCTGTTAACGTCTTTTCGGCCATTAATTGGAAAAGTGAGGGGTTGCTTCTGCGTATTTTGCCTCTATTGCCTCGTATTTGTCTTCGTTAACGTATTAAGTAGGTTCCCTCTAGCTCCATTTCTTTTTTATCGATTTTGATGTTGCCTTTAAAGCTATTTACAAGGACTATCTCCTCACTATCTCCTGATGGTTTGGGATGTGCTGATTGTTGATAACTTTGCAGTGTGGCTTTCCGTTCTGAAGGAGCGGTGGTATGCAGGAGTCGTTACTAAAATTAATAATATTATTTTTATTACAAATTGTCTTATCGCTAAATGTTTCACATTCTTGTATTATAGCGTATATAGTTTTGTTACAAGTTATTATGTTTTCGTATTTTATGTCATTTATTACATTATTTTGCTTAACTGCATTAATTATCATAGAATTACATGGTTGTGTTCCTCCTAAGGGTATGTTTACCATGAGCATACTATTGCCGTTTGTTGTTATCTTTATTTTCGCAAATTCAAGTAGTTTTTCTATATTGATAAACATTCATTTTTCGTTACTTAATATTTCATCAATTTTGTTTACTTCGATTTCTGATAAAATAATTGAGTTTACAGTATTGGTTTTTGTTTATTGCATTTATTAGATTGTTTAAGTCATTCTTTAATAAAGTTTTGTATTTGAAGTTTGTATTTTAAGACTGATACAAAGTTTTCTTTAATATCGTTAGCATCTACGGTGTGTTTTAATATTGCGTTTGTTACACGACTCATTTCGTTTATTCCTGCAGTTAATTTTTTATTGATTATTACTTGTCTATTATTGTTTTCTAATTGTTCGTTTAATTTTGCTATTTGAATTTCGTGATCGCTTCTGTCCGGTGTACCGGCCAGCCATTTCCATGCTGTTCCTAAAGCGTCTATGGATCTAATCTTTCGGTTGCTCGGTCTTAACCTACGTAAATCATTTTTAATTATATTTAATTCATATTTTAAGTATGGATATAATTGGTGTGAATAGCTAACATTTTTTAATGATTCCTCTAGCTTTGTGGTCATTTCTTCATATTCTTTTATATCAAAAACATGGATTATTTTGAAAGTGCTTTCCTGGATTGCGGCGATTGCTGTTTTTATCGGGATTAACTGTGAGTCTGAGAATTCTAATATAGATCGTTAATTTTCTATTTGCTCCTGAACTTTACATCTATCGTGAGGCGGGGAGGGAGGATGAAATTGCCCTATAATGAATAAGCCAGAGGCGCTTGTTGCTCTGCTACAAGCAACATATATAGCAGCTCGCTCCATTCGAGCAGAGGTATGGACTACTACCTTACTAAATGAAGCGCCCTGGCTTTTATGGATAGTTATTCCTTCTGCAGGAATAACTGGAAATTGTCTACGATCTATGTTTACATTTTCATTTCTTTTTTATTGAAAGCTTCTAACGACTTTCGAAAATGAAGTCCAATATGGATTGGCTAAGTTTCTACATATTGAACGAGCTACCATTCCTATATTATCTTCTAGAAAATCCATCCACAAAACTGACGGACGACTGCTGGTATCTATCTGCTTAAGAATTCCTGTGGCTCCATTCATTAGGCCATCTGCTGTATCTATGTTAACTGTAATCATATACTTCGCAGTCGTCTTTAAAATTAGAGAACTACTTAAACCCTGGGTTTCAGTAGTCTTGAAGCCTTGTACAAGTTCCAGAATTCTTGTTTTATTTGCCTCGCTCATACTATCATCTGCATTCATATGGCCAGATGCCATATTATTCAAAGCTACTGCAAACGACTGATCTCCTCGCTGACGCATAATTTCAGTCAGTTCGAAATATCGGAAATGGTCCCAAAGTGTTTTATACAACACGCTGTAGGGATCCCTGAAATTGGATTCGAAAATCCAACTATCACCTACAGCCTAGCGTCTAAATTTGCAAACATTTTCGCTCCTACCATTGAAATTTTAAGTCGGAATTCAAGGCTCTAATTGCCCCTGATTGATTAATTGGAAGACAAAACATGGAATGAAGGGTACAGCCTCCAATGCCAAATGCTGCCTTTCCAGTTGGTGCGGACAAAAGGACTTTAATGGTATTTGGATTGGACCCTGGCTTGCTATTATAATGTGTTGTAATAGCCTGATATATGATAAGTCGGCTTTTCTCTACTCCAGCGGCACCACCTACAAATTCGTGAAACACAGAATTGTTTTTAACACTATGTAGAACATGTGTTAAATACAATTTCTGTTTTAAATTAAGGGACCTAGTCAAATCTGCCAAATTTTCGGAAGATATTATAACCGGAAGTTTAATTAACCGGATGTTATTTTCGGACTACTCTGAATTTTCTGCGTTATTATCTAAATCTAAAATATTTATTTGGGAATTTATTTCTGGTAGTCCTAATATTCTAAACCTATCATCTGGTACTACCTCATTTTCTTCTCTTGCAGATTCTGCCTGGTTTAAATTATCTTCGTTTGCCCTACCTAGGGCATTCTCTAATTCTACATCATTTAAAACATTAAATTTCCTACGATTACCTTCTATCATCTTCTGATTTTCTAAACAAAGCTCTTCGCAATTCCTATTTATTATTAAAACCTGTTCATCTCTCCACGGATAATACAGCATAACTACTTCCCTAAAATAATTACTCCTATCCTGGTTTACATTAAATCTTGTGTAACGTATTATCCGTGGACTAATTCGTTCCCTAACATATCCACTACCATTTCGAAGAGCATATATTCTAGCTTCGGAGTTACTGAAGTTTTCATTTTCGCCGTCATCTTGTTGGCTATTTTGGCGAGCTAAACGTAAATTATTAAGATCATCATGACGCTGAACATAATGATCCAATAAGCCTACTTCAAATATATCTGTGGAATCTGCAGGTAAGCTTCTAAGTTTATCCGTTGACTTGAGCATTCTGACCCGTTTCTCAGGCAGGCCAGTATTTATAAAAACCTCAGCGTTGCTCGCCTCGGACAATGCCATACCCAGACAACAATAAACTGCCTCTTGCGCGGAAATCTCTGATCCTGTTAAGAAAGTATGCCCTATATGCTGCATCTTCTGGTTGATAGAGTAATTTCCATGATGAACCTCTTTTATAGCTTCGCGCATGAGCTTTTAAATGCCCCTCTGAGACTTATTAATATAATTTATAACATAGCAGCAGCAGGCATATGCATCTAAAATAAACTGAATATCTATATTGGCTCTCTGAAGGGAAATTATAATTCTATTGTACGCGTTGACGCTGATGGCATCAAAACTCCTCTTTACGAATATTTTTGGCTTCTTTAAAGAAGACCGAATTGAGTTTATTTATTCCTCAAAAGTGAGGTGCACCTGAGGGTATGCTAGAAAATTATCGAAATTATTAAGAGACTCTACAGCCTCGCTATTTATTGGGGCATTAAGAAAACTATTTATTTTTTCAAAATTTTCTTGGTGAACTTGGATATCAGGAAGATCTTCCGGAAGAGGAAACAAAATATTTGTCCTAGGCATCGGAGGATAAGGAATACCAAAACGGCAAACTTTATTTTCCCTAACTTGACGCTGACAAGACGAACTGTGATCATGCTTTTGGTATTCAATAAACGGACTAAGTTCACCAACTGTTACCTCTGTAGTAACATATTGATATATAAAATCAATCACGGACTGGACTGAGTTTGGACTACAAAGGTCAACTTTGGGAGCATTCGTAAGCCAAAACATGCCGTGAACATGTGGTGAACCCCTCTGTTGAAACTCTACTCGCCAATAATATCGCTCAATATAATGACTAGCGAAAATACCTCCATCTTTTTTCATAAGCTTTAAGAGCTCTCTATACCTAAAATCAAAATACCTAGCACAAGTGACTGGATCTGATCTAGTTAAGTGGGCCTTTCTATCAAAACTAAAATTTGACGCTTCTTCTTCGCTAACTTCTAATTTGTCTACTGTTTTGGACAGAATTACTAACAATTCTGTCCACCTAGTCTCAGCAGCTGACAGCGTGATAAAGAAAGTCGGAAGGCCGAGTTGACGTATCATGGCCATGACTTTCTTTTTCTCCGCTTCCCAATGTGCAGGAGACGAGCGAATTCCTTTCAAAACCCTATATCCCTCATCATGGCGAATAAAACTATCTATTTGTTCCTCATTTAATGCTACACTTGCTGTAATCCCCCGGGAGGCGCTGTGCTTTCTCAAGCAAATGGAGGTATTAATCCTAATATTAATCATTTCAAGTTTTCTATAATTATAGAATAATTTGTCTATTCTGGAAGCTCTTCTATTAAATTTTCTAAGTTCTGATCTTACTATCGTTGCATTGCTAGCTGTAGATTTTCTCTTAATACCTATATTTTCTTGTGGAATGTTATTAATGAAAGTTTCTTGGCCTCCAGGATTAAGATCTTCTACTTGAGGCTCCTGCTCTACAGTATTATTGCCAAACCTATTTGATACGTCTCTAACTAACTCTATATCTTCTGCCAATGCAACAAATGGAACGACTTCAGCTCTATTTGAAGTCAACCAATCCTCATTTAATTTAACCTCGTACTTCCTGTAGAGCTCTGTATCAACTAAATATCTAATTGCATCAGCGACCTTGGAGGGTCTTATGGGCTCAGCCATGAAGTCTTGCCTATATTCTATTCTTCTCTTGAGGTGAAGTTGTACAACTTCTGATTCATGAAATGCCCTTGGAAGGGAAGTTACAACATTTGCAACTGGAATGGGAACGTTAACGACAGCTCCTTTTAAGCTATTTTGTCGTTCGTAACCCAATGACCTAACAACCATACGCGGTAGTCGAGGAGCCACTAATCTTTCTTCTAATGCTGTTAAGCCTTTTAAACATTCTGGAAGAACAGGAAAATCTAATCCATTAGTAATGGAAGTTTTGGGCTTTCTACCAGCTTTAATTGTTCGACTACACGTTTTACAAAAGGTGTATTTGTCATCTGCAGCAGGAAATTCTTCAGACAAATACATAATATTAGCACTAAACTCATTATTCATTTCTATGAATTGCCTAGTTATCTTAACTACCTGGTGAGGAAACCACAAATTTTTGCAGCAAAGACACATGCAAACGCAGCCTTGCTTAACTACTCTATTGTATCTAGAAATGAGGGACTGACTCTAAGCTATTCTAATTGGCTCTGATTTCCCTATCCTCTTCTACCACATTTGCTCGGTGTTCAAAATTTTGAGTCGCGTTGCAACTATTTTCTGCTGTTCTATTCTGGCTAACACTCCTATACTGACTAACTCGTTGGCTTATTCTCCTAATAGCGTCAAAGGCTGCCTGTCGGGCCCGTATTCTTTCACTTCTCCTATTCAGTGTATTGCGCGAGTTAAGGCATAAAAATTACTAGAATATACATAGTCCACTTGAAAACTAGACACTTAAGAAACAAAATAACTATGTACAACTGCATGCCATATGTTTTTCAACGCAAGAAACCCTACACTTAAGATTCTTGACTGGGACGCATATCCCACTCCACACAGCGATCTTGACCTAGCTAGCCTTCCTAACATATTGTAAACAATTCGTCCTTTGAAAACTCATCCTATAAGAGCAAACATGCTGGGCACAAACGTCGCTCAGAAATATTCAAACCTACGATCAGGCTACACGCATGTGCTCATTCAATATATAATGTACACATAAAGATTAAATAAAGTTTATATTTCTTTGACATAAACACACGGTAGTTTATTAATTGGCGATCCTGCCAGGAGTTAAAAATTTTAACGTGAAATGTTTAAAAAATTTTAAAATCCTGACGACCACAAAAAAACCCTCTGAATCCACACAAAAGACAGAATAAGGAATCTACTATTGATACTCTTCGCGGACTCCTTAACGTCGCAGCGTCTACATCACAGGACGTTCGGGAAACAGTCAGTAGTCTTCACTCTTCCCACGGAACTTCGAATCTCGACAACAAAATGAATATCGAAGCCAGGATGAACGCATTACAGGAAGCCTTCTCCGAAATGAGGCAAGAGATGAATTTGTTGAATCCTACTCGTCATATGTCTGACCATCAGGACTTGCACAACACCATCACTTCCGGTGAAAAAATAAACCTGGACCTGTTCAGACAACTGCCAGAATTCGACGGAAGAAATATAGAATACGAGGTATGGAGAAATTTAGTGAGCAGACATCACGAAAGAATTAAGCATTTTAAAACGCATGAAAAATATGTGGACGCAATACACATAATTAACATGAAAATAACAGGTGCAGCCCAACGCACTCTGTATATAAATGGCATGAAAGACAGCTTCGAAGCAATCTTCGATCGCTTAGATTTCACATATATGAACCATCAGCCTTTGCACCAGCTAATCGAGGAAATGAAAAAAATACAGCAAAGGAATTTATCACTTATCGACTACCACGATAAATTAAACCAAGCACTTAATAGAGTCACATCGAAGATAAAAAGTGAACATAAAGAAGAAGAAGACATATATAAGAGACATGGAACAAGAAGCAGCAAGGGTATTCGCTTCAGGACTAAACAACATAGAAGCACGGCGCACATTGTACGTTCACCCATCAAGAAATATAGCAGAGGCTTATATCGTTACCATCGCTGCTCAAAACGATTACAATGACCAGATGAGGAGAAATCCAATGGCCAGTCCCAATTCCAACCCTCGCCGATTACAGCCAAATACCCAAAGGTCACAATACAATTACCAACCACAACGGAATTATCAACAACAAAATTGGCACCAGCGACCAGTTCAACAGCAACACTATAGACAGAGACCCGCGGCTCCTCAACCAATGGATATTGACTCAAGCATCCATCAACACCGCTACAACCCGTTCAATCAGCAAGTGGAAAAAAGGCAGAGAGACAACAGTGACAACAACCACAAAATCCAGCGTATGTACCAAACCATCCAAAAGGACGAAACGAGCTCCACGCAAGTAGAAACAGGTGAGACGTACCAAGAAGACAATCATTTTTTAGAGTAAAAAATGGTTTGCCATGTTTAACCCTAGAAAATAAAAAAACTGGAAAAACCTACCAAATTTTAATTGATAGTGGCTCAACAAATAATTATATATCTCATAAATGTAATATTGCGAAAAGAATCCCCGTAGAATAAGAAACAACTAGAACCTTGCACGGATTTTCGAAGATCAATTTTAAAAAAGAAGTTTATATAAAAAACCAAAAAATCAAATTTTTGGAAATTAATGACCTAATAGAATTTGATATGATATTAGGATTTGAGGGTTTAAAACAAATGAAAGGAAAAATAAATTTAGAAACATTGGAGTTTAGGTTTGAGAAAGTCACGCAAAGCAAAATATGTTATACAAATAAAAATATAACATTTGAGAAAGATTTAGAAAAGTTTATGAACAAAAATAGAGGCACCAATGATATGTTACCATACACCACGACAATCGAAGCAACTATTCGAACAATCCATTCAGACCGAATATGGACAAAACAATATCCATATCCCATGTGCGATACCGATTTCGTAAATAATGAAATACATAAACTTTTAAAAAACAATATAATCAGGCCAAGTAAGAGTCCATACAAATTGCCCGTATGGATAGTTCCAAAAAAAGGAAATGATGAATTTGGCAATCCAAATAAACGATTGGTAATTGACTACCAAAAAATTAATTCACAAACTCTAACCGACAGATACCCTATTCTAGATACAAATATGGTTATCCAAAATTTAGACAAAGCAAAAATATTTTCTGTTATTGACTTGGAGTCAGGTTTTCATCAAATAAAAATAAAAGAGTCGGACATAGAAAAGACAGCATTTCCATTAACGGAGCAAAATACGAGTTCACTCGGATGCCTATCGGCTTAAAAAATGCCCCTTCAATATGCCAACGATGTATCGACGTCATTCTGAGGGAATATATAGGAAAATTTGCCTATGTTTATATAGACGACGAACATTTAGAGCATATTCGAATTATATTGTCGGCATTACATAAAGAAAATATGAGAATTCGGAAGACAAATCACATTTCTTTCAAGATACAGTGTCATACTTGGGGCATATAATTAAACATAACTCTATTATGCCTGACCCTGAAAAAATTAAAACAATTCAGGAATACCCAAAACCTACAAATTTGAAAGAACTACGCTCATTTTTAGGACTTGCAAGTTATTATAGAAAGTTTATTAAAAACTATGCAATAATTGCAAAACCGTTAACAGAACATTTAAAATGCGAAGAGGGAAAAATAGGAAAAAACCAAAGCAAAAAACATCTAATAAAATTAAGCGACGCGGCTGTAAAATCATTTGAAGACTTAAAAGAGAAGTTGTCCGAAAAAAACACTACTTTTTCAACCAGATTTCTCAAAACCTTTCGAATTAACAACGGACGCAAGCAATTTTGGGATAGGGGCTGTCCTCACACAAAACAATGAACCAATAACATTCATATCAAGAAACTTAACAAATACAGAACAAAACTATAGCACCAATGAGAAAGAATTATTAGCCATTATTTGGGCATTAACAAAACTAAGAATTTATCTATACGGTATAGCTAAGGTAACAATTTATACCGATCATCAATCCCTAATTTATTCGATATCGGAGAAAAACCCGAATGCAAAAATGAAAAGATGGAAGAATGCTATCGAAAAATCAGGAGCTATATTAAAGTATAAGCCAGGTAAAGAAAATATAGTAGCAGACGCTTTATCAAGACAACAAATAAATATGACACACGATAACTCAAGCATTCACTCACAAGAGAGTTCAGACGACAAATCAACCGAAATAACAAAAAAAACCTATCAATGAATTTAAAAAACAGTTCTTTATAACAAAGGCAGACCAAAATTCTGCGACGCTAGAAATTCCATTCTCTGGTTACTACCGACACATAATTAAATATCAGACAGAAGACGAACTCATAAAAATACTCATACCAATACTTAGTCCCTCAAAAAGAAATGCTATACATGCTTCAGAAGAAGATTTTTTTCACATAAGAGAACTTTTACATAAACATGCCACTAGTTACAGAATTATTCACGCATCAAAAAGAGTCCAAGACATAACAAATAAGGACGAGCAACTTGAAATTTTACAAAAAATACATGACAGAGCACACAGAAACGCTAAAAACAATACACTCGAAGCACAAAAAACCTATTATTGGCCTAACATGCACTCAACAGCGTCAGATATAGCAAAATACTGTGAAATCTGCCTCTCACACAAATATGAACGACACCCACAAAAACAATTCATAGGAGCAACCCCTATACCGACAAACATACGGACAAGTCTACAAGCGGACATTTTTCACATAGACAATGAAATGTATTTATCCCTTATAGATCGCTTCTCGAAATATCTAACACTTAGGAGAATAGAGAACAAAATAAACATCCCTGACCATCTCGAAGAGATGCTCATGAACACATTTCCACATGCAAAAACACTTATGACAGACAACGAAAGTGTTTTTATCAGCCCAAGGGCCAAATTTATGTACAGCAGGCTCAAGATCAACCACATCCAGACACCAGTTGCTTATTCTACTTCAAACGCTCAAGTCGAACGGTCGCATGGTACTCTTGTGGAGTTAATCCAAATAATTTCAAGAAAGGAAAACAAAAAACCTAAGGAAATAATATTCTTGGCCTTGCTCGAATATAACGAAACTATACACTCGGTGACTAAACACACACCATCCGATATTTACTTCGGAATAACGAATCCAAAAGAAGTCGTAAACAATATCAAAAACGCGCAAACTTATATGTTAAACTTTCATAACGAAAAGAACTTAGAAACGAAACCAGGAGACACAATATTTATAAAATCAAACAGACGATCAAAGTGCTCACAAAAATACACAAAAGCCATTGTGAAAGGAAATCGCGTGGACACGATTCTTACAACCACGGGGAGAGTCATACACAAAGACAATATTCGTAAACAAATTCTGCCTCAAAATGAATAAAATTTTGTTTCTGTGTTTTTTAAGTGTGATTAGCATAACGATTCCCCAAAACATCACGATAACAAATTTAGCAGACAAGAAATACGTGCTTTCTCAAACTCAAAACGTTCACATTTTTGAAAACTTTGACTACTTTTATCACGTACTAGATTTAAATGAAATATTAGAACCGTTCAACAGATTCAGGGACGATATAAGTAATTATGGTAATAACATATTTTTAAAAAAATTAATAATTAAAATAGAAGCATTAGAATGTCAATTAAAAACAAAACACAGACGATCAATCGACTTCCTAGGTTCAGCCATTAAATTTATAGCCGGCACTCCAGATCATAATGATTTAGTGTCAATACAGGAACACCTCAACGACATTGCTATCAATACAGAAAAACAAAAGGTTATAAATTTAAAACTTGAACAATTATTTAAAGAACAGAAAACTTCCAGCACCGAATAAGAATTTATATTACAAGAAACTGAAGAATTACTAAATAATTTGATAGAAACAATAGAAGATGCATTTGAGAATAAATTAAACACTAAAACTTTAAAAATTATAGAATTACAAGATATTAAACAAGAAAGAACAAATATACCAATAATAAATATTTTAAACTATGCAACAATACATGTAGCAGCGACAAAAAATAAATACATTTTTATATATAAATACCCTATAGTTATTAAGGAATGTAAACATTACTATATTACTCCTTTAGAGTTTAGACATGGTAAATATATAATGGATGAAAATATCGCAGAATGTAATGAACAATTTATAAGTATACAGAATTGTAAAAAGACTAATGAAATCATTTGCCAAACTAAAAATGGAAATTCATGTACAATTAGAATATTAAAAAATCAGTCAGCCCAATGTAATATCACACAAGAGCAAGCCCGCATTGAATACGAGATTGTATATCAAGCAGAAAAAGAACGCTTGAAAACTAACCTGCAACCCTGAATGAATGAGGCATTCATTTTTCGACAAGGAGGAGAGTTAAGGCATAAAAATTACTAGAATATACATAGTCCACTTGAAAACTAGACACTTAAGAAACAAAATAACTATGTACAACTGAATGCCATATGTTTTTCAACGCATGAAACGCTACACTTAAGATACTTGACTGGGACGCATATCCCACCCCACACAGCGATCTTGACCTAGCTATCCTTCCTAACATATTGTAAACATATTGTAAACAATTCGTCCTTTGAAAACTCATCCTATAAGAGCAAACATGCTGGGCACAAACGTCGCTCAGAAATATTCAAACCTACGATCAGGCTACACGCATGTGCTCATTCAATATATAATGTACACATAAAGATTAAATAAAGTTTATATTTCTTTGACACAAACACACGGTTGTTTATTAATTCGCGCTTGCTCAACTATTCTACGGGATGAGTCAGTCCTAGTCTGTGATCTACGTATCCTATCCATTTCTCGCTCTAAAACACGAACTTCTACATTTTCTCTGCGCACTGACCTATTAACCGTATCCTGTATCTGTTCTAATCGCCTATATACGAGATCCTGTCTACGCCTAGAACGGCGCTCGGAATCAATCACCTGTTCTTGCTCTCTAACACCTGGTATCGCACGTCGACGTGCATGCTGAGCTGTGTTCTGCTCCTGCTCTTCTTGCCTAACAACTGGATCCTGTCGACGCCTAGATCGACGCTCGGAGTCGATTGCCTGTTCCTCTTGTCTAATACTAGGTAAAGCACGGCGGCGTGCGTGCTGAGCTGAGTTTTGTTCCTGCTCTTCTTGCCTAACAACTAGATCTTGTCTTCGCCTAGATCGACGCTCAGTGTCGATTGCCTGCTCATTCTGCCTAAAGCCCGGCTGCTCACGCCGACGTGCGCGCTGGGCTGTGTTCTGGTCTTGCTCTTGTTGCCTAATTTCAATATTCTCCCTACGTATCGATCGACGTATATTGTCAACTATCTGCGCTTCTTGACTATAATTTAAATTCCTCCTACGTGTAGAATGTTGCAAACTATTCAATTCTCTCTATTGGCTCAACGAATACTTTGAGATTCAGCATTAAGCTGCCTTTCTCTATCTAAATACTCTAGATTTTCCCTATTATTTCTATTTCTATCTCTACGTCTTTGAGACCGACTACTGGCTGATTGTCTACTTAAACGCGGCATTTTATTCGGAAAAACAAAAACTTATAAAATATAATACAAGAATACAAAAAAATTGCTTTATAATACGATAATTGATATATTAATATTATTTAGCAAATATAAATAATTTAAACTTATTATTTATATTTGCTAAACTGAATATAAGTAATAGAAAAAGTATAAGCTATAAATATATAAATGTTAAAACTTGCTGTTTCGTATTGTTGGCGATACTATAAAATACGAACCACGAACACTCACGAATATCAAAAAATCACGAACAATCACGATATACACAGAAAAAAGCGCGCAAAGTTTAAATGCCACCACTAGTAAAAATTACCAAGAACAAAATTGTAGTTTAGGCGCGAAAATTATATGAACCCGAATAATTTATGTATTAATGAATTAAATGAATTATAATACAACAAATAAATAAATACGATTCGTAATCAAAAATTACGTTTTGTTTAAAACTTTTAACAACGATCTTTTAATAACGATTAGCACTCGATAACCGATAATTATGTATCAATTCTCGATCGCACGTCCACTCGCATCAATCGTTCGTCGCAATAGAAAGATATCGATAGAAGCTGAACGGGGCAAACCTGCCGAAGCTTTACATAACTGTTGTTCTCTGAGCGGAGAGAGAAAAATTCTCATATTTTGCAATAACAAATCAAAAATATTCTCTTGCACACATATGCATGTATACAAAATTATTGCTACATGTTAAAGAGGAAATATTGCTAAATATCGCGGCAATATTCTCTTTACTCCTTCGCATTATACACATACAAAAAGAGGCTTTGATTTTAGTCTCTGATCGGAGAATCTTGCAATGCATAATAATTTTGGCAAAATGATCTGTTATTGCAAATGGCGGAATATATGCATACCAAAAACATGATTGCTTATTAACAATATATGATTGATTATTATATTTATATTGTGTTATATTTATAAAGTGTTAAATGCCGATAATCAAATAATTTGCTTTGCACCTGTTGTAATGTTGCGAAAGCAGTATATCGAACACTTTTAAATGTTATTACGATTAATTTACTCAAAACTTTGTTACACCTATCGGAGGAGAATTTTTATTAAAGCACAAATATTTTCTTATAAAATTAATACCATATCTAAATAGCTTTTATGTGTTGCTTTTTTCTTCATAATCTGTTTTAGATGAAAAATGTTGTAAAAGCACAACGTTGCCGAAGCACAATGTTGCTACTACAGCGCAAGAGTGCTAATGGGCAATGTTGCTAATGCGGAAATACAGAAACAATTTTTTCGGAAATTATATTTTATTTTTTTGTTTTTTATTATTATTTATTATTTATTATTATTATTATTTATTTGTTATTTATTTTATTTTATTTTTAAAGCATAAAAATATGCATATGAATTGTATTTCCGAAAGTACATAATAATTCGATCGCTTTGGAATTTAGCAGATCGATGCAAAACACTAAAATACATCTTACTAAATAAATTTTAGTTATGTAGGTGTCTTTAGCTCTAACCACCCTTGATATCAGCACCTCTGTGTTCATACTGCCAAACAGACAGATGGGCGAACGGGCGCGGCAAACATACATACTTATGTGAAATATTCATTGCGCTAATTTACTTCCAATTAGAATAATACCTGAAATAACGAATACTAAAATACAGTCAATTCGAAGGAGATCACATCAAACTACATTCATATCATTTCATCGCGAAAACAGGAGTCAAGCTTTGTTGTTCGACTACGCATACACACGCATACATACATGTATACCTGCATATGAGTTAACAACCAACGTGACTTTCGGCCAAACTCCCGGCCCGTTCCCACATTTCGAAGTAGTATGAAAACCTCACTTTCACGCCACTTAATGGGTGTCATAAATTAAAATTAATTACGGTCAGCTATCAAAAAAGGGGTAATAAAAATGTTAGCTGTCAAGTTGTCAATAAAGGATCAGGATAATAAAAAGTGCATTTAATTAGGGTCAATAGTTTTGTGGTGTGAGGGCTCGTGACGATTGATAACGATCCGCCAACGGAGTCGGGGTACGATTATGATAAGTACTCGCAACGGACACGTGCCGCGATCGATGGAGTGGGAAAAGGCGCTCGGAACACCCAACGCAACGAAAGGGACGGGGGTGTAAACAAATGCTAATAGCGCAAGCGATAATAGCTCTGACGAATAAGCGATCGATGGAGTGGGAAAAGGCGCTCAGAACACCCAACGCAACGAAAGGGACGGGGGTGTAAACGAACGCTCATAGGACGCTCGTAGCGTAAGCGATAACGGACGCTCATAGGACGCTCATAGCGCAAGCGATAATAGCGTTGACGAACAAGCGATCGATGGAGTGGGAAAATGTGTTTGGAATACCCAACACAACGAAAGGGACGGAGGTGTAAACGAACGCTCATAGGATGCTCATAGCGCAGCGAACGATGGAGTGGGAAAATGCGCTCGGAACACCCAATGCAACGAAAGGACGGGGGTGGAAACGAATACGCACGCTCATAGCGCAGGCAACGATCGCCCAATAGAGGAGGAAAACATGCTCTTTGGAAAGACGCTCGGTGCAACGCAACGAAAGGGATGGGAGGAAAACGAGTGCTCGTACCACCGACGATCGTTTAGAGACGAAAGCGGTCGTTCATCCCACCAATGAACGTGCAGAGACGATACGTACACTCATACCGCCATGCTGAAATTCAAATGTTCATTTCCCATTACCCAACCAAAATAATACATATATTTATTTTCTTGTAATATAATTTTTTATTTCATACACATTGATTAGAAACGATGTTCTAAATTTAGATACATTTTCATGATTTTAAGTGATTTGTTTAAGCGTACAGTATAGAAGTGGCAGGCACATGTATCAGCTCCATCGTACACATCCTCACGAGCCCAAGCACATGAAGAGAAATGATCTCCATGTACAGTTGAAACAAGTGGACCATCATTTGTTCTAGCATAGAAATAGTTTAATGATTCCTCCAGATATTTAATGTGCTCAGGAAAAATTTTCCCTTTAAACATTGTAATGAAATTTTTTATTTTCGTTATGAGTTGCAATGTCTTGTTGTTTATATCAGTGGTTTTATCAATGGATGAGTACATTTTTTCTTTTTTTTTTTTTTTAATTTAAATGCGTGAACGTCTTCTTCTGATGAATTTCAAATTTGAATGAGGAAATTCGGGTTAGTTTGTTAGACGAGACGCTGAACTAATCCACTCAGAGGAGTGTATTCAACTAGACGATCATGAATGAGAAGGCAATATACTTTTGTATTCATCTCGCTAGCTGTAGTTAGCTCGGTGGAAATTTTAACATCAATCGGTCCTGATTTAACCGACTCATTCTGATATGAGAGATCCACAACAACAATAGGAGCCTTTGTTTTGAATTCCGTTGGAGATAGAAGAGCTCGAGCCTCCCGGTTGTAGTAACTCTCCTGAAATCTCACATACATGTCATACAAGACAGCAAACCGGTTCTCATTGTATTTAATATTTAGATCCTCATACGGATAGACTTCAGAATTTAGATATACTTTTGCATTTCGTAAATTGTTTGTAATGAGATTTCCATTCAATGTAAATGCAATGATTGCAAAACGCGGGCGTTCTCTGTTTGCAGCCAACTTAACATTCCATACATGATGGGTTCCTTGAACTAGTGTGGGGTTTATATAACAATCCCAGCTGCGAAATGCTAGTGGTAGTGTGGCACCACTTTTCACAACATTAAACATTTTGATTTTGGTACTGTCGCTCGGAACTATGTGTGGAACTTTCCAACTAATGCTATGTATCTCAATTGTATGTGGAATACCTCCAACTGATTTAACATACACATCATCTGTATTTTTGGCCAACAAGAGGATGAGTTCATGTTTACAATTTAAAATGACTTTCTTATAGTCCTCAGCAAATCCCATTAGCATTTTTAGTGGTACAGAGAAACTAAAATATCCTCCCGAGGGGATATTCTCTCCACCGCTCCACCCAGCATTGCGATAAACTACTCCTTCCTGTTGACCCACAGAGAGAAAGTTCTTGAGCGTTGATGTAATACCGGTAAACCGTGTTCTATCCAGCTCACATCCATTCAACTCATTTATTTTTTCATCCAGAAAATTGGCCATGCAATTATTTTTGAGCAAACCATTAACATCACTCGTGCTACTTGCTCCTGTATTAACGTCAGTAATTTTGCAAAGTGTTCCTTCAATGTGGAGAAAACTCTCACACGGCAACACATACAAATCCTGGTTCTGTATTGTGATGCGAACTTCATCATTTGTCTTGAAGTTTTGTTGATATGGGTAATAAGTATGATACTCCTTTTTCGTGATACTCTCATCATTGTGAGGCTTATCTTGCACGAAAAAAATGTCATTCATTTGAAAGTGTCTAGTTAAATTTTATCGAGTATTGAATCCCAATGATTTTAAAATTAATTTATTTTTTAGTGTAAGCACTGGTCGTTGATTTGAGGGTAGTTGGATGATGATGATGATGATGATGATGCTTTCACTTCAACTTTATGTTTACTAATGTGGAGTGTGGGGCGATGTGTAGACTTTTTATTATAAATAATCATTCTATTGACCGTAGGTGTAGTCGAATCGACACAGTTTCTCCACGTAAATTAACTAAATTCCCGTCCTGATCCGTTATCCGTACTTCGAGCGTGCTTATTTCTCTAGTGTTGACAGGTAAATAAATCAGGTTTCTTGGTGTAATGTTCATTTTATATCCAGGTGGGACGTTTATTCCAAATTCGTGAAGCACATGATTCGGTCTATTCCCCACATACGATCCACTAATAATGTTACACTCAACCCTAATTGTATTTATATTTAAAATATTCACAGGATTATCAGATGTGTGCATTTTTTTAGCGTCTGGGGTTAGCACTCGTTTACTGAATCCAAATAGCTTCCCAATACTTCGTTCACGATTGAAAAATATTGTTTCATTTCTAGTGTAAATTTGAACTTGCAGAGTGTTGTTGTTGCTTTCAATTTTCACTGCATCATTTAGATCATACTCCTTCAGTTTGTCGAGAATATATTTTGTAATCTCATCAAGTTCATATGAGCCCACAGGAATTTCTATGACTTTATCTCCAATGTGAAATAGATTGTTCCCGCCATCAACGTTTGGTATAGAATTATACGTGTAAAAGTCAATGAGAGCACACTCATAATTCCGTTTTAGTTCAATTTGCGGGAAAAAGTTTTCCGTTATAACAGATCTGTTTCCATTTAACGCAATTGTTAATGATGTTGACATTTTGAAGCCTGGATCGATACTGTTTTAACATCACTCATCCCATTACACTTAAATGATTGTTAATTAGAGCACAATGAATTGATCGAATCCTTTTCTATATCGTCCAGTTTGCATATCATCATCTTTTGAAATTAATAGAAATCCAAATTTGTCCTCCCAACATTTTCGTGAAATTTCCATAAAAGAATCATAATCCATATCACTGTTCACATGATCTCGATATATATGGCGCATGTTTAAATCATCTTGCTTAAACATTATAATAAAATTTGCATTATCACGTATTAAATGTTTTGGTATATGTGTATAAGTTTGACATAAATAGAATGAGTCAATATTCTTATGTCGACCCATGCAAAAATAGTTTCGAATATTATCTTGCTTCTCACACGCAACATCATCAAATATCATAATCGAATTAGTTTTAGCTTCTTGAGGTGCTAAAACTGAATCATTTGCAGAGAATGTAAAATATCCCATTCCTCGGATTGGTTTTATAAGTTTTTCCAAATACTCATATTTTGGTTGATATAGACTCTTTGAAAATACATAAATATTTTCAAATTTAAGTCCATTCGGACTCTCTATAAGGCTAAGCATCACATTGGTTTTTCCACAATTGGACGGTCCAACAATCAAACCTCTAATTGTGTTAGGCAACAAAGTACTATGACGAGGATGTTTATTATCATTTCCATGGCCACTACCCTCAATGTTTCTAACTACAATGCTTTTCTTTTGTCTTAATAATCGCATGTTAATGGATAAAGCACTTCATTCAATGGATGACGTTGGTTGATTGAGGACGTTATAAAATGGGCAAAAACTTTTATAACATAATCACTCGAAAATCAGATATCAAAGAGGGTGGTGGTCTTGTGAACAATATAATAGACGCTCTTCCCTTTGAAGCGCATATACCTGGATACAATTACTGTGGCCCCGGCACAAAGTTGGAGAAACGTTTGGCTCGCGGTGATCGCGGAATCAATGCATTGGATGAGGCTTGTAGGGAGCACGATATTGCATATTCACAAAGCAAGGACTTGAACGAGCGTCATAAAGCTGACTCAACTTTGATAGAGAGGGCTTGGAATCGTGTGAAAGCGTGGGATAGTACTCTTGGAGAGAGAGCAGCAGCATATTTTGTAACAAACATGATGAAGGCGAAGAAAAAATTTGGGATGGGTGCAAAGCAGGGGAAAAAGAAAGTATTGAAAACCTCTCTCTCCACAATAATAAAAAAGGCAAACAAGGAATTGAAAAAGAATAAACCACTTGTAGTTCACTCTCCCGACGCAATAAAAGTGACGCCTTGCTCGTTCTGCTGTTTGTCAACTACTGACTTTATTTTTATGTTTCTTCATGTTTCTTATTCTAGGTGTTTGTATGTACATGAGTGTGTGTGTTTCTTTAACTTATGTGTGTATGTATCTAACAGAGTGAGCGCTTATTACATGTTAATTATGTGTAGCTTATGTCTATGTTAAATATGTACATATGTATATCCTATATTCTATGTTATCTACTACAATTCGGCCTATCCTGACTGGAGGGCTCCGAACTCCTTCAGCCTTGCGATATATCCTCATCTAAACATTCTTCTTTTCTTTTGGTAGTTCCCAGCCACGGTTTCATGTTTGCAACTGCCCATACTCCTTTATAAGGTACTCGCGATTGTTGAAAACCGTCCACATCCTCCACGACATACCTATCGTTCCTCAATACTTTACTGATCTTGTATGGCCCTTTAAACTTCGGTATTAATTTCTTAGAAGTTCCTATATGAGAGTCGAAGTTTTTGATCATTATCAAGTCTCCATCCTCATACTTGTGGGCCTGCTTCCGTTTCATATCAACCGATTTCTTATTGTATTCTTGTGCTCTTTCTTGATTGTTTTTTGCGTTTACCCTAATAACATCTATATTTCTATCCTCCTGTACATTTGTGAGTTCTTTGAGTTCCTCACTTAACTCATCTATGGCTTTCCCTCTTTGTGACATTCCGAATAATAACCTACTAGGGTGTTGATTAACAGTCCTTTGCTTGGTATTATTTAACGTATACTCAACACTCTCTAATACAGTATCCCAATGTTTTCCTTTTTCTGTATCCACTAGTTTAGCGATCATTGGCCCTAACACTCTGTTTACCCGTTCGACCTGACCATTCGCTTGAGGAGAGCCTGTTGCTATTTTAACGTGTCTAACTTCATTCTCTTTCAAAAATTCCTCAAAATCATTTGCTGTAAAAGAGGTACCCCTATCGGACACGACGACCTTCGGCCTACTGTACGCACGAAAATAATCTTTAAGTGCTTTAATTACCTCTGCAGTTTTTGTTGTCTTCGTCGCATACAACCTGACAAATTTTGTGAATGCATCGATTATCACTAGTATATGTTTGTTAGGTGTGCCTTTATCTACTGGCCCAAAATGATCAATGTGTACTACTTCGAACGGTGCAGCCTCCTTCGGAATATTGTGTAAGAATCCCTCTTCTTTCCCATTTTTTGCTGAGTACGCAATGCATTTTAAACAATTTTCTATATGGTTCCTTGCTCTTTCCTTTATCTTGGGGAACCAATAACTTTTCTGAATAACTTCTGTCATTTTGTCTACTCCCACATGACCCAATTCGTCATGATATTTGTAAAGGACATGGTTTTCCATTTCTTCGGGCACCACAAATAAAAGGTTTCCGTTTCCTCTTTTCCTAAACACCACTCCATTTCTCATTTCATAGCTTTTACTTTCTGTCTTCTCCAACCCTTTTTTCAAGTTTATTATTTTCATATCTTTGTTTTGGCAAATAATTAGATTGTCTTCGAACGTATTTGTATCTAGCATCAAGATTTGTCCCACTCTGCTCAAAGCATCTACATGTTGCATCCTGGTTCCTGGCCTATGTTCCACCGTAAAGCTATAGCTTTGTAACTCTAAAATCCACCTATCTATTGCTGGACTTAATGATTTTTTATTAAATGCTAACGTCAACGAGTTACAGTCGGTTACAAGCTTGAAGTGAATGCCCTGCAAATAAATTCTAAATCGCTGCAGTGCATATACTATGGCTAACATTTCCAGCTTAAAACTCTCATACCTAGACTCTACTTCGGTGGTTCTTTTCGAGAAAAAAAAAATAGGGTGCATCTTCCCATCAGACTTCCTTTGCATTAATATTGCCCCAAACCCCAACGCACTAGCATCGCAATGAAGTTCTGTCTCATCACTAGGGTTATAGAGTGCCAAGACTGGTTTCTCCAATAAAATATCCTTTAATAGCTCAAAACATTCTAACTCTTGTGTCCCAAACTTAAATTCTCTGTCCTTTTTCACCAAATCATACAGAGGCTTAGCTTTCGTTGAAAAATCTTTAACGAATCTTCTAAAATATGAGCAGAGTCCTAAGAAACTTTGGACATCTTTGACTTTTTTCGGGATGGGGAAATCTTTCACCGCTTGAATTCCTCTATCATCTGGTTTAATATCATCTCCTGACACTATGTACCCTAAATACTTAATATTTTTTTGCAGGAACTCACATTTATCTAGCCTTAATTCGAGTCTGTTTGCTACTAGCCGTTTGAATACTTCTTTCAACACCTCTATATGACTTTCACTATCATTTGTTGCTACTAGAATATCATCCATGTAGACTAGTACTTTATCTTCCCTAATCATGTCCGAAAATATTTTATTCACGAACCTTTGAAAAACTGCAGGTGCATTCTTCAGACCGAACGGCATTCTAGTCCATTCAAACTGTCCCAATGGTGTTGTGAAAGAGGTATATTTCACTGACTCTTCACTCACAAACACATGAAAATAGCCATTCTTTAAATCTAGCTTACTGAAAAATTGTTTTCCTGATAATTTGTCAATAAGATCATCTATTAACGGTGTTGGGTAGTTGTCTTTTAGCATGCTTTTATTAAGTGTACGGTAATCCACACACATTCTTAACTCTCCCGTCTTTTTTTTAACTAAAACTATCGCCGATGCATATTCTGACTCGCTCTCCCTTATGTAACCCTTTTCTAAATACTCATCCAACAATTTTTGTACTTGTTCCTTTTCTGCGTACGATAATCTTCTAGGTGGATAGTGAAACGGTTTGACATCTTCAAAATTAAGTTTCATCTCACATCTTACAGTAGGTCTGTCTGGCATCTCTGCTAAATAATAGTTGTTTTCAAAAATTTTGTTCAACTGTGTTTTCAAATTTTCATTACAACCTTCACCCACCTTCAAAGTATACGATTCATTTTCTTTTGGATATTCTATTGGTAGTACACTAAAATTCCGTCTAATCTTCTCATTAATTTGTTCGACCGTTTCATCACTAATTTCTTCGGGATTTATCTCCCTCACTTGATGGTTAGTTTCTTCACTCATTTGTGCACTCTTTCTTTCACCCATTTGTTCTCCTATTTGTTCACTCATTTGCACACTCATTTGTTCAGTTATCTGGCCTCCTATTCGCTTACTCATTTTTTCACTCATTTGTTCTTCTGTTTGTTCACTAATTATCTCACTCATCTGACTTCCTTTTTCTTCACTCATTTTGTTTGCATCTCTTATTCCTCCACGATACACGTTTTTCTGCTTAAATTCTTCGACTTCCTTTTCCCTTTGCGCATTCATTTCGCCGTGACTGGTACCTTTATCTGGAAACAACTCTGACACAAGCTTAAATTTACATAGATTCATAAAATTTCTTCCAAGTACTGCCTCAAACCTCATCGACTCGTCCGGCACCAAAAACATTTTAAAATTGTATCTTTCTCCATTAATTAACACATAACAATTTAATTTTTTGAAAGTAAACAGTTTAATATTATATAAACCAAAATAACATATTTCATTTTTAACTGCTTCACAATTACATTGTCTTGGATTGTTTAAATTAAAATCGCATTCCGCATTGCATTTGAACTTCATATAGATTTCTTCTTCTAAGTTGTTCTTCAGATTATTTTTAAGGCAAGTTATTGTTAAAAAACTTATTGGGCTTCCCGAGTCGATGAGGCATTCTGTAACAAACTTAGTCTTATTATCTTCTAAAAAATTTAAATGAAAAGGTCTTACATATTTATTGACATCGCTGTTTTTCTTCTGGGTGCATGTCAATACTTGATGCTCCATGCTTCCGCAACCGTAACAAGCTCCTCGCTCTCTTTTAGGTTTTCGGCATTCGGCTGCAAAATGACCCAGCGAATTGCAGTTGAAGCACCTCACTGCTAGCTTCTTTTCACTCCTGTTTGCTGGTACCTGGGTGGATGTTTTTATTTTTAGCTCCATTTTTTCAAACGCTTCCAGCACATGCGACGTCTCCTTGTACCGATGCATGTACGCCTGGTACCGCAAATTCTCATCCGGAATACCTTCGATTAAATGATCGATGAGTTCATCTTTATCCAATTGTAATTTGGACGCCAACAGTAACTTCTGATTGTAGTAGGTTGCGAAGTTTTCTCCTGGTACCCACTTACGTTGCTCGAGGTCACGACGCAAACCCAATTTGCTCTTGTGGCCATCAAACGATTTGGTTAACTCCATCAGCACTGTGTCTATCGGTTCATTAATGTTGTTCTTATTCGCAAAGAGCCACTGCTGAGCACCGTCTTTAAGTTTTGACATCAACAGCATACGGACTAAGCTGTCGCTCAGCTTGTACATGCTTGTCACCATTTGGAATTGAGCCACCCAAGAGTTTGCTGGTGACTTACCATCATACGTTGGTAGCATTTCCTTGACCATGTTCATCACCATGCTGTTAGGTTCATTGCAGCTGCTCGTAGCATTTGTTTGGCCAACGGATGGGACTCCCCTTTGTTTGAGCGCTTCATTTTCTATCCGTAGAGCCTGCACTTGTCTCTGCAACATGGTTATGCTTTCGTAATCGATGCTTGCACTAGCGTTGTCCACTTTATCTTTAACGGCCTCGATTACTGCATTGCTCAACACTTGGCCGTTCTTGGTATCGACATTGTTCGCGCTGTTCTCTGTTTCGCTGGCAATTTGAACGCCGTTATTTTCGCCGTCTGTTTTCTCGCTGTTTCTGGAATGTGCTGCGGCGTCTGGGCTGTTGGCGCCATTTCTTATGAACGCGACGTTTGCATATGTGTCGTCTCTCTTTGCAGTACTTTCCCCGGCGTCCCTCCACACATCAGCGTTGACTGCACTAACGTTAGGTGCCTTTCCACGTACAGCCACTGGGATTTCACTTAAACGGGCCACCAGAACGGCTTTGCTTCCGACTGTATTAAATCCCAGTTGCCTTAGCCATTCTTTTAATTCCGCTACGGAATATTTATTGGCGTCGACCACTTCCATTTTTATATATGTATTTAATTTGATGGCGAATGGTGAGAAAAAAAAAAATCGGTAACTATTTATTCTCGCGAATTGATCCCACTTCTGAGTTTGTAGTTCACTCTCCCGACGCAATAAAAGTGACGCCTTGCTCGTTCTGCTGTTTGTCAACTACTGACTTTATTTTTATGTTTCTTCATGTTTCTTATTCTAGGTGTTTGTATGTACATGAGTGTGTGTGTTTCTTTAACTTATGTGTGTATGTATCTAACAGAGTGAGCGCTTATTACATGTTAATTATGTGTAGCTTATGTCTATGTTAAATATGTACATATGTATATCCTATATTCTATGTTATCTACTACACACTTGATATACTGAATGCAATCAAAGTTGCGCGCAAAGCAGTCTCTAACTCGATGGGTTGTAAGAAAAACATTGTAATTCCACGGGTTATAACTGTACCCAAAGTAGGTGGTTTCTTACCACTTGTACCAATTTTAACAGCCCTTAGTGCTGTGGGTAGCTTAGCCTCAGGCAGTGCAGCAATAGTAAAGTCAATTAACAATGCAAAAGTGGCAAAACAACAACTTGAAGAGAACAAGAGACATAATAAAAAAATGGAAACGGTTGCATTGGGGGCGGGGTTGTATTTACAACCGTATAAGAAAGGGTATGGTATAACATTAAGTAAAAATAAACGAAAATCAAAAAACTGATAAGTGAGCTACCCAAAAGAGCATTATCAAACTTTGATATAATGAGGTTTGCAATTAAAAATATTCCACATTTTCGGGGGGTTTTCATGAAGGATGAATTACCCAAATTCCCATTACAACTTGAGTGTGGAATAATAAACCTAGCAGACTCGACATCAAAAGGAACACATTGGGTAGCTTATTACAAGAGAGAATCACAATCCTATTATTTTGATAGTTTTGGAAATTTACAACCGCCTTTAGAAGTAATAAGATATTTGGGAAAGAACATCAAGTACAATTATCGACGTTTTCAAAAATTTGGGACTGTAAACTGTGGTCATTTGTGTTTACAATTTTTGTTGCAAGCCCATTCGTTTCACTAAAGTCGGTATATTTCTTATCTCGAGTGTGTGTGCATGTTCTTTGAAGGAGTGCACTTGACAATGAGAAAACTATGTGTCCCTTTGTCCGTCAACACTTGACGATCACCGACATAGTCCCAAATAGCGGAGGATGGGGAGAAATTCGTTCGCCGATGGGTATAAAATCAGCCAGTTCCTTGAAGGAAAATATCATTCGGTCACCAACTTCTCGAGCTCGTCAACATCACCAGCACCAGCACCAACAGCAACATCAGTACCACCACCAGCATCACCATCAGCACCAGCATCCACACCGGGATCAGCACCAGCATCCGCATCCACACCAGCATCTGCATCCACACCGGCATCCGCATCCACACCAGCATCAGCATAATGACCAACCCAACCACCAACATTACCAGCAACACCACCACCACCTCCACACCAATTAATTTTGGTGAATTGGAGATGCCCATCGTTGGCGTCACACAGGAGGATATGGATGCATTGCTTAAGGATATTGAAGAGGACCCTGTGATGGAAGCCTTCAATTCCCGTAGAGTGAAACATAAGCTCCAACCACCTCCACACCAATTAATTTTGGTGAATTGGAGATGCCCATCGTTGGCGTCACACAGGAGGATATGGATGCATTGCTTAAGGATATTGAAGAAGACCCTGTAATGGAAGCCTTCAATTCCCGGCGAGTTAAACATAAGCTCCAATTTAAGGAGCTCCCATTAAACACATCTTATGATGTGGTGGGAGCGAAAAAGGTAAAGGGAAAGTTTGGTACAAACGTGATTGTTGAACTACCCAACCATCACCTTTTTCTGCCATCAAGATTTGATGACATTGACGATAATATTTTAAAAGAATTTAAAAATAAGCAGTATATCCTAACGAAAAGGGATGAATATAATTTTGACATTGATTTGAAAGTCACTTTATAAATTTATACATTAATATATATATATATATTAAACAAAATATTGATTTCAAAATTTAAACTATATTACTTTTTAATGGGAAATGGGAATCTGGGAAAATTAAATGTCAGCTTTTAAATCAAAATTTAAATAAAAATTAAAAAAAAAAATATTTATAGATATTCTATTCATTTATATATGATGGGAAATTGGGTATTTTTTTATTTCAGATTTTCCATTAATTTTCAGCTATGCAACCAGATACGTTTACCAGATCTGGTCTATACGACCAGGTCTGTTTACCAGACCTGGTCTATACAACCAGATCCGTTTACCAGACCTGGTCTATACGACCAGATCCGTTTATCAGACCTGGTCTATACAACCAGATCCGTTTATCAGACCTGGTCTATACGACCAGATCCGTTTACCAGACCTGGTCTATACGACCAGATCCGTTTATCAGACCTGGTCTATACAAACATGTCCGTTTACCAGACCTGGTCTATACGACCAGCTCCGTTTACCAGACCTGATCTATACGACCAGATCCGTTTACCAGACCTGGTCTATACGACCAGATCCGTTTACCAGACCTGGTCTATACGACCAGCTCCGTTTACCAGACCTGGTCTATACGACCAGATCCGTTTATCAGACCTGGTCTATACGACCAGATCCGTTTATCAGACCTGGTCTATACGACCAGATCCGTTTATCAGACCTGGTCTATACGATCAGATCCGTTTATCAGACCTGGTCTATACGACCAGCTCCGTTTATCAGACCTGGTCTATACGACCAGATCCGTTTATCAGACCTGCTCTATACGACCAGATCCGTTTATCAGACCTGGTCTATACGATCAAATCCGTTTATCAGACCTGGTCTATACAACCAGGTCTGTTTACAAGACCTGGTCTACGCAGCCAGCTCCGTTTATCAGACCTGGTCTATACGACCAGATCCGTTTACCACACATGGTCTATACGACCAGATCCGTTTACCAGACCTGGTCTATACGACCAGATCCGTTTATCAGACCTAGTCTATACGAGCAGATCCGTTTATCAGACATGGTCTATACAATCTTATATCTTACACAGTCTACTATCTAACACGAGAGAGTCATAACCAGAGCAGTGAAGTATTGTAATTTCAAATTTGAATACAATGAATCAACATATTCTAACTCAACTGACTAAAAGTCGAAATGCTTTCAAAAAAAAGTTTTGTGAGATTAAACAACTCAGAGGTTTAAATACTATTGGCTTGGAGGAAACATTCAAGCCTATTACTGAACCTTTACATGAACTTGTTCATGACAACAAACAATTACAACACATGATACCCAAAGAGTTTAGAAATATTAAAGCTGAAATAGAGACTGATGGTGGTACACCACAACATATGACAAAGAAGATGAAGAAACTTAAAAAGCCTAATGATTACAAGTCATCAAATTGGAGCTTGAATAGTAAGTAAGAGAATGATGATGATGATGATGATCAATTCTATTCTCAACCGGCCATTGAGGATACATCATTTACACTACCTGATGAAGATCCGCCTCACTCATCGAGAGTGTTATCAAGACAAACCCTCCCACCATCACCAGCACAACCACTAAATGAAGAGAGCTCATCATTTGGAGTACCTCAAACACCAGCTTCAATATCACCTCAAACAGCACTACATGATGAGAGTCTAAAAAATTTAAATATTAGTGAACTGGCACGTGAATTTCTCTTGGACAAGTCGTATGGACCACACAAAAATGCAAGTGGGCAATTAATGTTGGGGAATAGTCGCATCAATGTGAGCAACAATAACATTGAATTTGATGATGGACAAAACTGGCGACTCACTAGATGATTATATTCTTTAATATTCCATCACCACCCTCAAAATTACAACGAGAATGAGTTGGAAATATATAGAGAAATTTTATTAAAAACATGTGTACACCGAAGAAACTTTCAACCAAATGGACAGGTGAAAGGAACAAGAGCGCTGAAATATTCGAAAATTATTAAACCACTTTTAGCGAAATCACCCAATGCTGAATCAACACCCAAACGCACTAAAACAAGTGTATCTGGGTCTGGATTCATGACACTTGACATGAGCAAACCCAACTATGTGTACTGGGATGACACCAAATGAGATGGTTGAGCGACTACAACTCTTAATAGCCTCACAACCCGCAGGCAATAGTAGTCATAGTAACGAAATTATGTCTATAATTGAAGAATTGAGAAAGGCACAAATTATACATTAAGACGGTATATAACAAGGTGTTGATATTCAATTAAATTTATAATCATCATGTCTGTTGACAAGTTTGGACATTACATAACTGATAAGCAGAGCTCTGGCCATTTAAAAAGATACGGCCAAATTTTATCAAGAATTTTCATTGATACAGATGGTAACTTTAACATTCATCAAAAACGTGTTAAAAATGGGAGTAATCCCAAAGAGAACACGGACATTGTTATTAAAGCATATGTGGATAGAGCATAAACGAACTTCGAGAATCTAACATCATTGATTTAACATCATCGAGATGCAGACAATGGAGAGATACTATTCACAATTAATGACATTGAAGAGAGATTGTATAGAGTTGAAAGAGCTCTCGCAGATATCCATCTAAAAATTTTTACATGTTTTAAAACATCTCGATATATAGGACACTTTTAAGAAATTATTATCACATCAATTCATTTCATTACTCACTATTTATAGAGTATGTGTCGTGATTGATTATCATATTTATAAGTATGAGTGGACGACTGATTATTACTCACGCAAGAATTTCCTACGACGTAGAGTCATTACAAAAGGAATAAACGATTTGTGACAAGCAGACTTGGTTGAAATGGGGAAGTATGCACAGTCGAACAATGGATATAGCTACCTGTCAACAGTAAGTGATACGTTCTCGAAATTTGCCTGGGCTGAAGCTATAAAATCAAAACAAGCAAAGGATGTAGCTATGGCAATGGAGAAAATATTTAAGTCAGGACGTGGAGTACCTAAGAATCTCCAAACAGATGATGGTAAAGAGTTCTTTAACACTCTGTTTAAGGGATTGAGTAAACGCTATGGAATCAACCACTATTCAACATTTAGTACCCTAAAGGCATCAATTGTAGAGCGATTCAACAGGTCTTTGAAAGAGCTCATATGGCGGGAATTCAGTTTCAATGGAGCATACAAGTGGATTGATGTCTACAAAAGGTTAATTTCCGTTTACAACAACAGAGTGCATAGAACAATAAAAATTGCACCCATTAATGTGAATAGCGGGAATGAGAAAAAAATCTTGGAAACTGCTTATAATAACATTAAAATTTTTTCGGGTAGATAACTGAAAATGGGTGACTATGTACGCATTAGCAAGTACAAACACGTATTTGAAAAAGGGTATACCCCCAATTGGACAACCGAAATTTTTAAGATAATCAAAGTACAAAATACCTATCCAACAACATACTTACTCCAAGACTTGAATGGGAATCCAATTAGGGGAGGTTTTTATAAAGAAGAACTGAAAAAAACAAGTTTTCCCGATACCTATCTAGTTGAGAAAGTCTTGAGAAAGAAAGGCAACAGAGCACTTGTACGCTGGTTGGGTTTCCCTAAATCCGAAGATAGTTGGGTTTATAAAACAGAAATTTTGCAAGAAAGTAAACAAAGAATGATTTGATTTTATTATTTAATTTATTTTCTTTTTTATTTCAAATATTATTAACAAATATTACAACTTAAAATTATACAATTGTTGTTTTTTTAAATAAAGAATTATATTCTAATTATAACAATTTTTCGAGTTTTATATATATATATATGTATATGCTATTACATTTTAATTATTATTATTTTTTATTTTTTTCTTTTAAATGACTCTAATAACATTTTGTGCATTATTAATTCACGTCAAAAATGTTGATTGCACTTTCGTTAGATTCGAACTTCCTTTTGAGGTTATTTATCTTAGTCACACTACTCTGAGTATTGTGTGAGAACTCTAGAACACTCATTTGGCTATGTCAAACACTTGATTGTGTCTCTAGAGCTGATATTTTCTCCTCAATTTCCTTTTCCAACGAACTATAATGCCTTATAGCGAGATTGAGACTCCATCACCACATATTAGTCTTTTGTCTTCTTTGTTGTCTAATACGACTTTGATGGGTTTTAAAGTACTAATTGTCATGCCCTCTAGACCTAAACATATACATACTATCACGCTCTTGCTGGTCTGTCACTAGACAATTTTTATACCCTTCAAAGGTAATTTTTTTAAGGCAACTTCGTTTCACGCCTTTATTTTTTTCACGCAATGCTCTGTATTGGGACCTGATTCTGACTTGTAGGCATACATTTTTGAGCGTAGACCAACAAACTCTGTCATTGGCCTACCATGTAGCTCATCTTTAAAGAAGCCCAAACGCTTCTTGTTGCATTGTTTGAAATTATAAAGGGACGCCAATTCATTTGAATATTCTGATGTATCGAATTTGTATTCAACATCTTCCCGAATATCTCGCTATAAGTCTTCGGTCTTTATTGAATATATAAATGAATCAGTGTCCATATAATTAAGTTTCAGGGCTTCCCTAAATTTGGGCTTCATATAATTGTAGTGGAAATCATACATTTTGTATTTCGATAATTCCAAAACTACAAATCCTAAATATAGTGGCTTATCGCAAATGTTGTGTAGCCTTCTCATTTGAATTGCATACATAGTTTCAGAAAACTTGGATGCGCTATGAAAATTTGATCTTGCAATCAGGTCCCTTGCACATATTTTTGGACGTCCGCCTTGTGAGCCTACAGTGGGAGTTTCCCACTCTGTAACGATACGAACATCAACCCTCTTCTCACTGTTCTCCATGGTTTTACCATACACAGCGTTATTTAGAAGTTTGAATGTATTTTTTGTCCTCGTCCTATGGTCAGTGTTTATGTCTGATTATATTCCAACACACTGTGGATCTTTTTTAATTTTAAGCCGTTCAATATACATTGATTTAAAAGTAGTATGAAAACCTCACTTTCACGCCACTTAATGGGTGTCATAAATTAAAATTAATTACGGTCAGCTGTCAAAAAAGGGTAATAAAAATGTTAGCTGTCAAGTTGTCAATAAAGGATCAGGATAATAAAAAGTGCATTTAATTAGGGTCAATAGTTTTGTGGTGTGAGGGCTCGTGACGATTGATAACGATCCGCCAACGGAGTCGGGGTACGATTATGATAAGTACTCGCAACGGGCACGTGCCGCGATCGATGGAGTGGGAAAAGGCGCTCGGATGTAACGGACAAGTGTCAAGTGTCGAAAAAAGGCGGGGTGTGAGCAAGCGATCGACGGAGTGGGAAAATGCGCTCCGAACACCCAACGCAACCAAAGGGACGGGGGTGTAAACGGACGCTCATATGACGCTCATAGCGCAAGCGATAACGGACGCTCATAGGACGCTCGTAGCGCAAGCGATAACGGACGCTCATAGGACGCACGCTCATAACGCAGCCAATCATAACGCTGACGAACAAGCGATCGATGGAGTGAGAAAGTGAAAGGGATGGAGGCGTAAACGGACGCTCATAACGCAGGCGATCATAGCGTACGCATCGATGGAGTGGGAAAAGGCGCTCGGAATACCCGTCGCAGCGCAGACAATCATAGCGCTCACGAACAAGTGATCGATGGAGTGGCAAAAGGCGCTCGGAGGAGTGGGAAAGGCGCTCGGAACACCCAACGCAACGAAAGGGACGGGGGTGTAAACGAACGCTCATAACGCTGACGAACAAGCGATCGATGGAGTGAGAAAGTGAAAGGGATGGAGGCGTAAACGGACGCTCATAACGCAGGCGATCATAGCGTACGCATCGATGGAGTGGGAAAAGGCGCTCGGAATACCCGTCGCAGCGCAGACAATCATAGCGCTGACGAACAAGTGATCGATGGAGTGGGAAAAGGCGCTCGGAATACCCCTCGCAACACAGGCGATCATAGCGCATCGATGGAGTGGGAAAAGGGACGGGGGCGTGAACGGGTGCTCAAAACGTTGGTGAACACTTGACGCGCTCTAAACACTACTTGATGGATCAATAATGTGTGTGTGTGTGTGTGTGTGTGTGTATGTATGTGTATGCAAACAAGGCTCGCTTAATGCACCCTACATTAGTTTTACTATGGTGTATCAAGTGCTCATTTTCTGTGCTCTTGAAGTGAAATACTTGAATATGGAGAAAAGTGAAATGCCGAACCCAATTCAAAAATCATTTTTCTGAGTCTTCATCTAGCCTCCTAGAAGCCTTAAGAATCACTACTTATTGTCGTTCGAAGTCATCCACACTCCGCGCTCTCAATACCTTCAAGTGAAAATTTAAAAATTTTTAAAAATTTTTAAAAATTATTAAAAGTTTAAATAAAAAACCACACCCCCACCGCCACCACCAACAACATCGCCACCACCACTACGATCAGCGCCACTACAAGCAACACCAACACCATCGTCAACACCCCAACGAGCCCCACCCCGCCAACACCACCAGCACCATCACCACTTTCGCCACCGCCAACACCCCCAGCACAACCAAAATGGCCAACTACTTCAACTCCATCTCCACCATCAACAATGGAAACACCATGAATGGTGCTTATTGCAACTCCTGCAGCCAATTTCTACCTGCGGGTATGCAATGGCATCATCATGCACGTACTGAGCAGCATAAATACAATGCTATGCGACCGCTCGATGGAAATGTGAAGCAAATTATTGATGGATACAAGGGACGTATCCTTCAATATATGTTTTTAAATGAGGGAGCTGCTGTTAGGCTTCCAACGGAATTTTTAAATGAAGCGGGACTAGCACTGCTCCCTCACTTGGAAAGGGTGATGACCTTTCATTTTGCCTCAAAGACAAACTTTGAAATGTTTGCAGAGTACATGATGGTGAAAGATCATGATACTCTAATTGATGTGAAATCGTTCCAGAGTAAGATGACTCTGGTTACGATTGGGAGCAACACAACGGAAGTTTTCAAAACCCATGCAGATGATATAACATCCAAAATGGGTGAGTTTCAAGAAAAAGACAGTGGATGGACAATGACACGTCTGATTCGGCTTGAAATGAATATGCTCCAATGTGATCCTCTGAAAGGATCCGAGCATTTCGAGCTTCCACTGAAGCTGAAAAAGCGAAAAGGTGTTGTCAATGTGCGAAACAATGACATTTTTTGTTTCAAGTGGGCAATAATTTCAGCCCTCAAACCATCTACAAAACCTGATCGCTGTAGTAGTTATGGTGTAAATATTAATTTACCCATAATTCACCTTGACAACATCAACATTAAGCTCGATTTTTCGGGACTAACATTCCCGATGGAAATAAAAAATATAAAACATTTTGCTGATCAAAACCATCAAATCAGCATTAATGTATTTGGATATGATGAGGAGAGCAATAAAGTGTATGGACCACTTTACAGTGCTGGCGTGGAGAAGGAGCTCCACATTAATTTAATGTTCATCGATGGACCGACAGCTGGTGCTCACGGGCACTTTGTATGGATAAAAAACATGTCAGCGTAAGTTAAAACACTTAAATATATATATATATATACATAGAGCAAATAGCTAACACATACAATTTCTTTATCTACAGTGTATTATCACAACAATTGGGAAGCCAACGTACGCGACGTTGGTTTTGCAACCAATGTTTGAGATACTCCACCAGCGAGGAGAGGGCACATCGACATGCTGAGAGATGCAGCAAAATTGTCACAGAGCCCCCCAAACCGGATGCAGGCGAACTGTATTTCATCAATCAACATCGCCAGCTAGAGGTTCCATTTGTGGTGTATGCCGACTTCGAATGCGTATTGGAACCATCATCATCATCATCATCATCATCAGCAGATGTGAGTGTTTCATCAACAACAATTATTAATAAGCATATTCCCGTAGCATTTGCATACTACATCAAGTGTGCATTTGACTCGAGGTTAGATAAGTTTGTTTTAGAAACAGGCAAAAATGTTGGAAGCACTTTCGTTAGGAAACTAACATCCGATTTGTCCGATCTCTATGAAAACCACATGAAACGTGTGGTGCCCCTTCAAATGAGTCCACAAGACTCATTCGATTTTGATGAGGCTTTAAATTGTCATATTTGTCAGGGTATTTTAGGCAATGATAGAGTGCGAGACCACTGTCATTTCACTGGTAAATACAGAGGTTCAGCACACAGTGCATGCAACCTAAAATATAAGACAAATAATTTCATACCCGTCTTTTTTCATAATTTTTCCAAATATGACGCTCATTTATTTGTAAAGGAGCTCAGTGAGGTTGAAGGGGAAATTAAAGTGATTCCCTTGAATAAGGAATTGTATATTTCTATTTCAAAATATATTCCCCTTCAACAAAACACGCTGGAAATTAGATTTTTAGACACGTTTAGATTCATGCCCTCTAGCCTAGACACTCTTGCCGGGAACCTTGACGAGGAAAATTTCAGTGTAACGAAAAAACAATACCCAAATTTGCTAGATTTTGCTCTCGTTCGTAGGAAAGGTGTTTTTCCCTATGAATATTTAGATTCAATGAAGAGGCTAGAAGAAACTTGTCTACCACCAAGGAGCAAGTTCTATAGTCATTTGTCAGAATCTGAATGTTCTGAGGCAGACTACCTGCATGCCTGTCAAGTGTGGGATCACTTCAAGTGTAAAACACTTCGGGACTACATGGAGTTGTATTTGAAAACTGATGTTTTATTGTTAACAGACGTTTTTCAAAACTTTAGGGCAATTTGTTCAGGCATTTATCAGCTTGATCCTGCCCATTATTATACAACGCCTGGTTTGTCTTGGGATGCAATGCTGAAGACTACAGAGATTCGCCTCGAATTACTCACTGATATAGATATGATAAGATTTATTCAGTGTGGAATTCGAGGCGGATTAGTACAATGTAGTCATAGGCATACAAAGGCAAACCACAAGTACCTTAAAGATTATGATTCTACAAGAGAATCAGAATATTTAATGTATGTGGATGCCAACAATTTGTATGGTTGGGCCATGTCTGAACCACTACCATATGGTGAGTTCAAATGGCTTGAACCGGAGGAAGTCAAAACATTTAATGTTGAGACGATTTCTGACAACGGCGAGTATGGGTATATTCTGGAAGTGGACCTGGAATACCCATACTCGCTACATGACACACACAATGACCTCCCATTCTGCCCGGCCAACAAGTTGGCGTCAAAAGACGCAAAAGTCCCAAAATTGATAGCCGATCTCCGTGATAAGGAGAAGTATATTATACATTATAAAACTTTAAATCAATGTATATTGAACGGCTTAAAATTAAAAAAGATCCACAGTGTGTTGGAATTTAAGCAAAAGCCCTGGCTTAAAAAATACATTGATATAAACACAGAGCATAGAACGAGGGCAAAAAATACATTCGAAAAAGATTTTTTTAAACTTCTCAATAACGCTGTGTATGGTAAAACCATGGAAAACAGTGAGAAGAGGGTTGATGTTCGTATTGTAACAGAGTGGGAAACTCCCACTCTAGGCTCACAAGGCGGACGCCCAAAATTATGTGCAAGGGACCTGATTGCAAGATCAAATTTTCATAGCGCATCCAAGTTTTCTGAAACTATGTATGCAATTCAAATGAAAAGGCTACACAATATTTGCGATAAGCCAATATATTTAGGCTTTGTAGTTTTGGAATTATCGAAATACAAAATGTATGATTTCCACTACAATTATATGAAGCCCAAATTTAGGGAAGCCCTGAAACTTAATTATATGGACACTGATTCATTTATATATTCAATAAAGACCGAAGATTTATATCGAGATATTCGACAAGATGTTGAATACAAATTCGATACATCAGAATACTCAAATGAATTAGCGTCCCTTTATAATTTTAAACAATGCAACAAGAAGCGTTTGGGCTTCTTTAAAGATGAGCTACATGGTAGGCCAATGACAGAGTTTGTTGGTCTACGCTCAAAAATGTATGCCTACAAGTCAGAATCAGGTCCCAATACAGAAGAGCATTGTGTAAAAAAAAATAAAGGCGTGAAACGAAGTTGCCTTAAAAAAATTACCTTTGAAGGGTATAAAAATTGTCTAGTGACAGGCCAGCAAGAGCGTGATAGCATGTATATGTTTAGGTCTAGAGGGCATGAAATTAGTACTCTAAAAACCACCAAAGTCGTATTAGACAACAAAGACGACAAAAGGCTAATATGTGGTGATGGAGTCTCAACTCTCGCTATAGGGCATTATAGTTCGTTAGAAAACGAAATTGAGGAGAAAATATCAGCTCTAGAGACACAATCAAGTGTTTGGCATAGCCAAATGAGTGTTCTAGAGCTCTCACACAATACTCAGAGTAGTGTGACTAAAATAAATAGCCTCAAAAGGAAGTTGGAAACTAACGAAAGTGCAATCAACATTTTTGACGGAGAATTAATAATGCACAAAATGTTATTAGAGACATTTAAAAGAAAAAAATAAAAAATAATAATAATTAAAATGTAATAGCATATACATATATATATATATATATATATATATATATAAACTCGAAAAATTGTTATAATTAGAATATAATTCTTTATTTAAAAAAACAACAATTGTATAATTTTAAGTTGTAATATTTGTTAATAATATTTGAAATAAAAAAGAAAATAAATTATATAATAAAATCAAATCATTCTTTGTTTACTTTCTTACAAAATTTCTGTTTTATAAACCCAACTATCTTCGGATTTAGGGAAACCCAACCAGCGTACAAGTGCTCTGTTGCCTTTCTTTCTCAAGACTTTCTCAACTAGATAGGTATCGGGAAAACTTGTTTTTTTCAGTTCTTCTTTATAAAAACCTCCCCTAATTGGATTCCCATTCAAGTCTTGGAGTAAGTATGTTGTTGGATAGGTATTTTGTACTTTGATTATCTTAAAAATTTCGGTTGTCCAATTGGGGGTATACCCTTTTTCAAATACGTGTTTGTACTTGCTAATGCGTACATAGTCACCCATTTTCAGTTGGCTACCCGAAAAAATTTTAATGTTATTATAAGCAGTTTCCAAGATTTTTTTCTCATTCCCGCTATTCACATTAATGGGTGCAATTTTTATTGTTCTATGCACTCTGTTGTTGTAAACGGAAATTAACCTTTTGTAGACATCAATCCACTTGTATGCTCCATTGAAACTGAATTCCCGCCACATGAGCTCTTTCAAAGACCTGTTGAATCGCTCTACGATTGATGCCTTTAGGGTACTAAATGTTGAATAGTGGTTGATTCCATAGCGTTTACTCAATCCCTTAAACAGAGTGTTAAAGAACTCTTTACCATCATCTGTTTGGAGATTCTTAGGTACTCCACGTCCTGACTTAAATATTTTCTCCATTGCCAGAGCTACATCCTTTGCTTGTTTTGATTTTATAGCTTCAGCCCAGGCAAATTTCGAGAACGTATCAATTACTGTTAACAGATAGCGATATCCATTGTTCGACTGTGCATACTTCCCCATTTCAACCAAGTCTGCTTGCCACAAATCGTTTATTCCTTTTGTAATGACTCTACGTCGTAGGAAATTCTTGCGTGAGGGAGCATGTAATTCATTAATAATCTCTCGTCTGCTCATCGTAGTGAGTAATGAAATGACTTGATGTGATAATAATTTCTTAAAAGTGTCCTATATATCAGAGTTTTAAAGCATGTAAAATTTTTTCATGGATATCTGCAACAGCCCTTTCAACTCTATACAATCTCTCTTCAATGTCATTAATTGTGAGGAGTATTGCTCCATTGTCTACATCTCGATTTTGTGGAATCAATGATGTTAGAGATTCTCGAAGTTCGTTTATGCTCCTATCCACATATGCTTTAATAACAATGTCCGTGTTCTCTTTGGGATTACTCCCATTTTTTACACGTTTTTGATGAATGTTAAAGTTACCATCTGCATCAATGAAAATTCTTGATAAATTTTGCTCGTATCTCTTTAAATGGTCAGAGCTCTGCTTATCAGTTATGTAATGTCCAAACTTGTCAACAGACATGATGATTATAAATTTAATTGAATAACAACACCTTGTTATATACCGTCTTAATGTATAATTTGTGCCTCTCTCAATTCTTCAATTATGGACGTAATTTCGTTACTATGACTACTATTGCCTGCCGATTGTGAGGCTATTAAGAGTTGTAGTCGCTCAACCATCTCATTTGGGTCATCCCAGTACACATAGTTGGGTTTGCTCATGTCAAGTGTCATGAATCCAGACCCAGATACACTTGTTTTGGTGCGTTTGGGTGTTGATTCAGCATTGGGTGATTTCGCTAAAAGTGGTTTTATAATTTTTGAATATTTCAGCGCTTTTGTTCCTTTCACCTGTCCATTTGGTTGAAAGTTTCTTCGGTGTACACATGTTTTTAATAAAATTTCTCTATATATTTCCAACTCGTTCTCGTTGTAATTTTGAGGGTGGTGATGGAATATTAAAGAATATAATCCTCTAGTGAGTCGCCAGTTTTGTCCATCATCAAATTCAATGTTATTGTTGCTCACATTGATGCGACTATTCCCCAACATTAATTGTCCACTTGCATTTTTGTGTGGTCCATACGACTTGTCCAAGAGAAATTCACGTGCCAGTTCACTAATATCTAAATTTTTTAGAGTCTCATCATGTAGTGCTGTTTGAGGTGATATTGAAGCTGGTGATTGAAGTACTCCAAATGATGAGCTCTCTTCATTTAGTGGTTGTGCTGGTGATGGTGGGAGGGTTTGTCTTGATAACACTCTCGATGAGTGAGGTGCATCAGGTAGTGTAAATGATGTATCCTCAATGGCCGGTTGAGAATAGAATTGATCATCATCATCATCATCATCATCATCATTCTCTTGCTTACTATTCAAGCTCCAATTTGATGACTTGTAATCATTAGGCTTTTTAAGTTTCTTCATCTTCTTTGTCATATGTTGTGGTGTACCACCATCAGTCTCTATTTCAGCTTTAATATTTCTAAACTCTTTGGGTATCATGTGTTGTAATTGTTTGTTGTCATGAACGAGTTCATGTAAAGGTTCAGTAATAGGCTTGAATGTTTCCTCCAAACCAATAGTATTTAAACCTCTGAGTTGTTTAATCTCACAAAATTTTTTTTTTAAAGCATTTCGACTTTTAGTCAGTTGAGTTAGAATATGTTGATTCATTGTATTCAAATTTGAAATTACAATACTTCACTGCTCTGGTTATGACTCTCTCGTGTTAGATAGTAGACTGTGTAAGATATATATATATATATATATATATATATATATATATACATATATCTGGTAAACAGACCTGGTTGTATAGACCAGGTCTGATAAACGGATCTGATCGTATAGACCAGGTCTGGTAAACGGATCTGGTCGTATAGACCAGGTCTGGTAAACGGATCTGATCGTATAGACCAGGTCTGGTAAACGGACCTGGTTGTATAGACCAGGTCTGATAAACGGATCTGGTCGAATAGAGCAGGTCTGGTAAACGGATCTGGTCGTATAGACCAGGTCTGGTAAACGGATCTGATCGTATAGACCAGGTCTGGTAAACGGATCTGGTCGTATAGACCAGGTCTGGTAAACGGATCTGATCGTATAGACCAGGTCTGGTAAACGGATCTGATCGTATAGACCAGGTCTGATAAACGGATCTGATCGTATAGACCAGGTCTGGTAAACGGACCTGATTGTATAGACCAGGTCTGATAAACGGATCTGATCGTATAGACCAGGTCTGGTAAACGGACCTGATTGTATAGACCAGGTCTGATAAACGGATCTGATCGTATAGACCAGGTCTGGTAAACGGACCTGATTGTATAGACCAGGTCTGATAAACTGATCTGATTGTATAGACCAGGTCTGGTAAACGGATCTGGTGGCGTAGCTGAAAATTAATGAAAAATCTGAAATAAAAAAATACCCAATTTCCCATCAAATATAAATGAATAGAATATCTATATTTTTTTTTTTTTTTTTTAAATTTTTATTTAAATATTGATTTAAAGCCTGAAAATTAATTTTCCCAGATTCCCATTTCCCATTAAAAAGTAATATAGTTTAAATTTCAAAATAATGTTTTATTTAATATATTCATATATAAATGTATAAATTTATAGAGTGTCCTTCAAATCAATATCAAAGTTATATTCATCCCTCTTCGTAAGGATGTATTGCTTATTTTTAAATTCCTTTAAAATATCATCATCTATATCGTCAAATCTTGATGGCAGATAAACGTGATGGTTGGGTAGTTCAACCATCACGTTTGTGCCAAACTTTCCCTTCACCTTTTTTGCACCCACCACATCAAAAGATGTGTTTAGTGGGAGCTCCTTAAATTGCAGCTTCTGTTTAATTCGCCGCGAATTAAAGGCTTCCATTACCGGGTCTTCTTCAATATCCTTAAGTAATGCATCCATATCCTCCTGTGTGACGCCAACGATGGGCATCTCCAATTCACCAAAATTAATTGGTGTGGAGGTGGTGGTGGTGGTGGTGTTGGTGGAAATGTTGCTCATGATGTGGATGCGGATGCTGGTGTGGATGCAGATGCTGGTGTGTATGTGAATCCTGGAGTGGATGCGGATGCTGGTGCTGATGCCGGTGTGGATGCTGGTGCTGGTGCTGGTGCTGATCCTGGTGTGGATGCTGGTGCTGATGGTGATGCTGGTGCTGATGGTGATGCTGGTGCTGGTGCTGGTGCTGGTGCTGGTGCTGGTGCTGATGGTGATGCTGGTGCTGGTTCTGATGTTGCTGTTGGTGCTGGTGCTGGTGCTGTTGACGAGCTCGAGACAGTTGGTGACCGAATGATATTTTCCTTCAAGGAACTGGCTGATTTTATACCCATCGACGAACGAATTTCTCTCCATCCTCCGCTATTTGGGACTATGTCGGTGATCGTCAAGTGTTGACGGACAAAGGGACACATAGTTTTCTCATTGTCAAGTGCACTCCTTCAAAGAACATGCACACACACTCGAGATAAGAAATATACCGACTTTAGTGAAACGAATGGGCTTGCAACAAAAATTGTAAACACAAATGACCACAGTTTACAGTCCCAAATTTTTGAAAACGTCGATAATTGTACTTGATGTTCTTTCCCAAATATCTTATTACTTCTAAAGGCGGTTGTAAATTTCCAAAACTATCAAAATAATAGCATTGTGATTCTCTCTTGTAATAAGCTACCCAATGTGTTCCTTTTGATGTCGAGTCTGCTAGGTTTATTATTCCACACTCAAGTTGTAATGGGAATTTGGGTAATTCATCCTTCATGAAAACCCCCCGAAAATGTGGAATATTTTTAATTGCAAACCTCATTATATCAAAGTTTGATAATGCTCTTTTGGGTAGCTCACTTATCAGTTTTTTGATTTTCGTTTATTTTTACTTAATGTTATACCATACCCTTTCTTATACGGTTGTAAATACAACCCCGCCCCCAATGCAACCGTTTCCATTTTTTTATTATGTCTCTTGTTCTCTTCAAGTTGTTGTTTTGCCACTTTTGCATTGTTAATTGACTTTACTATTGCTGCACTGCCTGAGGCTAAGCTACCCACAGCACTAAGGGCTGTTAAAATTGGTACAAGTGGTAAGAAACCACCTACTTTGGGTACAGTTATAACCCGTGGAATTACAATGTTTTTCTTACAACCCATCGAGTTAGAGACTGCTTTGCGCGCAACTTTGATTGCATTCAGTATATCAAGTGGTTTATTCTTTTTCAATTCCTTGTTTGCCTTTTTTATTATTGTGGCAAGAGAGGTTTTCAATACTTTCTTTTTCCCCTGCTTTGCACCCATCCCAAATTTTTTCTTCGCCTTCATCATGTTTGTCACAAAATATGCTGCTGCTCTCTCTCCAAGAGTACTATCCCACGCTTTCACACGATTCCAAGCCCTCTCTATCAAAGTTGAGTCAGCTTTATGACGCTCGTTCAAGTCCTTGCTTTGTGAATATGCAATATCGTGCTCCCTACAAGCCTCATCCAATGCATTGATTCCGCGATCACCGCGAGCCAAACGTTTCTCCAACTTTGTGCCGGGGCCACAGTAATTGTATCCAGGTATATGCGCTTCAAAGGGAAGAGCGTCTATTATATTGTTCACAAGACCACCACCCTCTTTGATATCTGATTTTCGAGTGATTATGTTATAAAAGTTTTTGCCCATTTTATAACGTCCTCAATCAACCAACGTCATCCATTGAATGAAGTGCTTTATCCATTAACATGCGATTATTAAGACAAAAGAAAAGCATTGTAGTTAGAAACATTGAGGGTAGTGGCCATGGAAATGATAATAAACATCCTCGTCATAGTACTTTGTTGCCTAACACAATTAGAGGTTTGATTGTTGGACCGTCCAATTGTGGAAAAACCAATGTGATGCTTAGCCTTATAGAGAGTCCGAATGGACTTAAATTTGAAAATATTTATGTATTTTCAAAGAGTCTATATCAACCAAAATATGAGTATTTGGAAAAACTTATAAAACCAATCCGAGGAATGGGATATTTTACATTCTCTGCAAATGATTCAGTTTTAGCACCTCAAGAAGCTAAAACTAATTCGATTATGATATTTGATGATGTTGCGTGTGAGAAGCAAGATAATATTCGAAACTATTTTTGCATGGGTCGACATAAGAATATTGACTCATTCTATTTATGTCAAACTTATACACATATACCAAAACATTTAATACGTGATAATGCAAATTTTATTATAATGTTTAAGCAAGATGATTTAAACATGCGCCATATATATCGAGATCATGTGAACAGTGATATGGATTATGATTCTTTTATGGAAATTTCACGAAAATGTTGGGAGGACAAATTTGGATTTCTATTAATTTCAAAAGATGATGATATGCAAACTGGACGATATAGAAAAGGATTCGATCAATTCATTGTGCTCTAATTAACAATCATTTAAGTGTAATGGGATGAGTGATGTTAAAACAGTATCGATCCAGGCTTCAAAATGTCAACATCATTAACAATTGCGTTAAATGGAAACAGATCTGTTATAACGGAAAACTTTTTCCCGCAAATTGAACTAAAACGGAATTATGAGTGTGCTCTCATTGACTTTTACACATATAATTCTATACCAAACGTTGATGGCGGGAACAATCTATTTCACATTGGAGATAAAGTCATAGAAATTCCTGTGGGCTCATATGAACTTGATGAGATTACAAAATATATTCTCGACAAACTGAAGGAGTATGATCTAAATGATGCAGTGAAAATTGAAAGCAACAACAACACTCTGCAAGTTCAAATTTACACTAGAAATGAAACAATATTTTTCAATCGTGAACGAAGTATTGGGAAGCTATTTGGATTCAGTAAACGAGTGCTAACCCCAGACGCTAAAAAAATGCACACATCTGATAATCCTGTGAATATTTTAAATATAAATACAATTAGGGTTGAGTGTAACATTATTAGTGGATCGTATGTGGGGAATAGACCGAATCATGTGCTTCACGAATTTGGAATAAACGTCCCACCTGGATATAAAATGAACATTACACCAAGAAACCTGATTTATTTACCTGTCAACACTAGAGAAATAAGCACGCTCGAAGTACGGATAACGGATCAGGACGGGAATTTAGTTAATTTACGTGGAGAAACTGTGTCGATTCGACTACACCTACGGTCAATAGAATGATTATTTATAATAAAAAGTCTACACATCGCCCCACACTCCACATTAGTAAACATAAAGTTGAAGTGAAAGCATCATCATCATCATCATCATCATCACAACTACCCTCAAATCAACGACCAGTGCTTACACTAAAAAATAAATTAATTTTAAAATCATTGGGATTCAATACTCGATAAAATTGAAGTAAACACTTTCAAATGAATGACATTTTTTTCGTGCAAGATAAGCCTCACAACGATGAGAGTATCACGAAAAAGGAGTATCATACTTATTACCCATATCAACAAAACTTCAAGACAAATGATGAAGTTCGCATCACAATACAGAACCAGGATTTGTATGTGTTGCCGTGTGAGAGTTTTCTCCACATTGAAGGAACACTTTGCAAAATTACTGACGTTAATACAGGAGCAAGTAGCACGAGTGATGTTAATGGTTTGCTCAAAAATAATTGCATGGCCAATTTTCTGGATGAAATAAGATATGAGTTGAATGGATGTGAGCTGGACAGAACACGGTTTACCGGTATTACATCAACGCTCAAGAACTTTCTCTCTGTGGGTCAACAGGAAGGAGTAGTTTATCGCAATGCTGGGTGGAGCGGTGGAGAGAATATCCCCTCGGGAGGATATTTTAGTTTCTCTGTACCACTAAAAATGCTAATGGGATTTGCTGAGGACTATAAGAAAGTCATTTTAAATTGTAAACATGAACTCATCCTCTTGTTGGCCAAAAATACAGATGATGTGTATGTTAAATCAGTTGGAGGTATTCCACATACAATTGAGATACATAGCATTAGTTGGAAAGTTCCACACATAGTTCCGAGCGACAGTACCAAAATCAAAATGTTTAATGTTGTGAAAAGTGGTGCCACACTACCACTAGCATTTCGCAGCTGGGATTGTTATATAAACCCCACACTAGTTCAAGGAACCCATCATGTATGGAATGTTAAGTTGGCTGCAAACAGAGAACGCCCGCGTTTTGCAATCATTGCATTTACATTGAATGGAAATCTCATTACAAACAATTTACGAAATGCAAAAGTATATCTAAATTCTGAAGTCTATCCGTATGAGGATCTAAATATTAAATACAATGAGAACCGGTTTGCTGTCTTGTATGACATGTATGTGAGATTTCAGGAGAGTTACTACAACCGGGAGGCTCGAGCTCTTCTATCTCCAACGGAATTCAAAACAAAGGCTCCTATTGTTGTTGTGGATCTCTCATATCAGAATGAGTCGGTTAAATCAGGACCGATTGATGTTAAAATTTCCACCGAGCTAACTACAGCTAGCGAGATGAATACAAAAGTATATTGCCTTCTCATTCATGATCGTCTAGTTGAATACACTCCTCTGAGTGGATTAGTTCAGCGTCTCGTCTAACAAACTAACCCGAATTTCCTCATTCAAATTTGAAATTCATCAGAAGAAGACGTTCACGCATTTAAATTAAAAAAAAAAAAGAAAAAATGTTCTCATCCATTGATAAAACCACTGATATAAACAACAAGACATTTCAACTCATAACGAAAATAAAAAATTTCATTACAATGTTTAAAGGGAAAATTTTTCCTGAGCACATTAAATATCTGGAGGAATCATTAAACTATTTCTATGCTAGAACAAATGATGGTCCACTTGTTTCAACTGTACATGGAGATCATTTCTCTTCATGTGCTTGGGCTCGTGAGGATGTGTACGATGGAGCTGATACATGTGCCTGCCACTTCTATACTGTACGCTTAAACAAATCACTTAAAATCATGAAAATGTATCTAAATTTAGAACATCGTTTCTAATCAATGTGTATGAAATAAAAAATTATATTACAAGAAAATAAATATATGTATTATTTTGGTTGGGTAATGGGAAATGAACATTTGAATTTCAGCATGGCGGTATGAGTGTACGTATCGTCTCTGCACGTTCATTGGTGGGATGAACGACCGCTTTCGTCTCTAAACGATCGTCGGTGGTACGAGCACTCGTTTTCCTCCCATCCCTTTCGTTGCGTTGCACCGAGCGTCTTTCCAAAGAGCATGTTTTCCTCCTCTATTGGGCGATCGTTGCCTGCGCTATGAGCGTGCGTATTCGTTTCCACCCCCGTCCTTTCGTTGCATTGGGTGTTCCGAGCGCATTTTCCCACTCCATCGTTCGCTGCGCTATGAGCATCCTATGAGCGTCCGTTTACACCTCCGTCCCTTTCGTTGTGTTGGGTATTCCAATCACATTTTCCCACTCCATCGATCGCTTGTTCGTCAACGCTATTATCGCTTGCGCTATGAGCGTCCTATGAGCGTCCGTTATCGCTTACGCTACGAGCGTCCTATGAGCGTTCGTTTACACCCCCGTCCCTTTCGTTGCGTTGGGTGTTCTGAGCACATTTTCCCACTCCATCGATCGCTTGTTCGTCAATGCTATTATCGCTTGCGCTATGAGCGTCCTATGAGCGTCCGTTATCGCTTACGCTACGAGCGTCCTATGAGCGTCCGTTTACACCCCCGTCCCTTTCGTTGCGTTGGGTGTTCTGAGCGCCTTTTCCCACTCCATCGATCGCTTATTCGTCAGAGCTATTATCGCTTGCGCTATTAGCATTTGTTTACACCCCCGTCCCTTTCGTTGCGTTGGGTGTTCCGAGCGCCTTTTCCCACTCCATCGATCGCGGCACGTGCCCGTTGCGAGTACTTATCATAATCGTACCCCGACTCCGTTGGCGGATCGTTATCAATCGTCACGAGCCCTCACACCACAAAACTATTGACCCTAATTAAATGCACTTTTTATTATCCTGATCCTTTATTGACAACTTGACAGCTAACATTTTTATTACCCCTTTTTTGACAGCTGACCGTAATTAATTTTAATTTATGACACCCATTAAGTGGCGTGAAAGTGAGGTTTTCATACTACT